>CATIWR010030001.1:0-17894 GCA_949677035.1 Omphalea diandra | reverse complement strand
TTTTGATGGCTAACACACAACCTTACAACAAAGTGTTTTCTAGGCTAACACAAAACCTCACTTAAGTGTTTCACTAGGCTCACACTTAAAACCTTTCTAGAAGTGTTTTTACAGGCTAACACAAAACCTTACAACTTGGTGTTTAATGCTCACACACACTTACAATTACATAAAAAAAAGATGAAGAAAATGAGTAGCAAAGATTGAGAGCTTTAATCACTTGTAATAAATTTCTTAGCAACCTGTTTCATGGTTGTTTAGTAGAGTATTTATAGCCAAACTTCACCAAAGAGACGTTGTAGATCATAGCTCATCAAATCTTTGAGACATGTTTGACAAATTTTGCATTAAATGCTTGTCAAGATGAAATCACGGTCGCTACTGCCTTTCGCAGTCGCGAAATCCAAATTCTTCAAGAGAAACCTCGTTTGTGTCTAACGACTAGTCCACGTGGCAGCTTCTTATTAGTTCACCAAGAAAATATAGTCGTTGTCTTTTACCTACTTTTAGAAGTCGCGGTCACGAGTTTTCTTGCACAGGCCGCGACAGAAGACGTGAATCCATCTGCCAAAATGGTTAACTTTCTTCCACAGGATTCACAGTCGCTACCAGCAAGATGTCTCCGTGATTTTTGACTTCCAACAGTCTTCTGGGACACCTGTCAAGCTGTGGTTGTGGACTTGCTTCCCTCTTGAATTTCTTTGAAATTCGCGGTCGCGACTCAGGTGAGACTTATACCGCGAATTCATCTGTGTCAATTTGGCTTCTTTCTTTCTAAGGGTCGCGGCTGAGAATGGCTCTGCGATTTCGCCTGCTTGAATTTCAGCATGTCTCAACATGAGTCGCGGTCGCGATTTACATGTCACTTTGGAGTTCATCAACTCCTTCAATTCTTCTTGAGAGATTGATTTAATTCTGCAAAAACAACACTTATTTGAAATATCAATGATGATCAATCTACTTTCTCAAGATCAAAAGAGGTTCTAAACCTAGGATTGATTATCCTAGACCAACAGTATCCTTACTAATGTTTACATTCTTTACTTTGTTGAGACTTGTTCAAACAATCATTTATTAAATATTATTTTTCAAGCCCCACAAAGTATGGGAGAAACTATAAGCATCAAATTTTGGACCTTTAGATGCAAATCCCAATAATGGAAATCACTAAATATATACCCAAAATGTGAAGGAAACTGCCAAAGAAAAAGATGAAATACACTAGGATACCTTGGAGAAACCTAAGACCTAGTGCAAGAATAAGCCCAAATGGTTAATGGGCTATATAAGCTATCAAGTAGGGCTATACAACCCATAAATCAAGGTTATACAACCCCTAGCCTTGGGAACCTTCTAGAACTAGTCCCCACATTAAACTCTGGGGTTGTATAGCCTTAATGGATGGATGTACAACCCATGTTTAATTGTACATGTCCAAACATAAACCCTTATTTTAGGAGATTCATCTCCCTCTCTGTGATTAGACATATCCATAGTTTAACTAGTCAGTTTTAATGGTCACTGTATGTGGTCATGGATGAATGGATGGCAATGCATGCTTATTCGCTTTGCCATGAATAAATGACCCCTCACTCCTCTTTGATGTTTGAATATGGATGAATGGATGACAATTCATGTTTGTCCCTTTTGCCATAATTCATGACCCTTTTCCCTTTAAATGATTATACTTGGGTGAATGGATGACGATACATGTTTATCCCCTCTGCCATGATGCATGACCCCTTTACCTTTAAATAATTATGCTTGAGTGAATGGATGACAATACATGTTTATCCCCTTTGCCATGATGCATGACCCTTACCCCTTTGAATTGATGATTTGCCTAAGTGAATCACGCTTAGATATATATTTAAGGGCATTAATTAGACTAATCAATAGCTCGATTAAGATATTAAAAGTGAACCAATGATGCTCCAAGGATGAAACCTAATATTTGGGCAGTTTAAGGTGCCTAACCTCTTCTTAAGCCATACCCAATTTTCAAACCCGATCTCTGATGGGGTGAAGATGAAATGGGCCTTCTAATTGACTTAGATCAAGTTTAGATTTTGCCTTCTTTGAATTCTTGTCCCAACCAAGGTTGGGTGGTAACTCCACATTCCATAAGGATAGTACCAACGTATTATACTGCTTTTGGTCCCCCAACGACCACTATTTTAGATTAAAGGCTTTGAAATTATGCAAGGCCTAAAAGGATGCTTTGTTGATCTAAGCATGTGCCATATATTAGGGTCATTACCAATGTAAAGACCTTCATCCTTTTGATCCCTTATTGATCGATAAAAGGATAGAGTTGCAAGCAAGATTTCACTCATTCAAGCGTGATCATGAAATTCAAGGCACGCATAAGTTCATTACAAAATATTATAGCAAGTTTCAATTATCTTTTCTTGCTATTCATCTTCCAATATATTTGAAGCAACTGATGATAACCCTTGTAAACTTAATTTAAAAATAGGTAGCTCTAATCTTATTTCCTTTCGAGTCTCACTATCATCTTTATTAGCATAAATATTACTACATTATTACTACATATTCAAAATTAAGTTGAATATGAAATTAAAATTTTTAAAAGTGTTACAACATATAGTAAGTTAAATTAAAATTTTATTTGCTTACCTTCATATCCAAATGACCAATGTGTGAAGTAATCAAAGCTTCTACATTTTTTGGTAAGAGAAAAGCTTTCCACTTGTTAAGAATTCTAACTCCCATACTAAATGTTGACTCTGAAGTAATTATAGTAATTGAAATACTCAAAATGTCTCTTGTAACGATAAAAGGAATTGGAAATCTATATTCACTGGCTTTCCTATAAGATATTACATCTAATGGTAAACTAGCACTTAATTTTTTTCCTTCAAATATAAGGCTAATTCTAACTTATCATTTCTTTGTTCATATGTAAAAGAATTAAATTCCTACATAAAAAAAAGTTATAAATCAACACATAATATATGACGAATTAATGACATACTCTTGATTGAGAATGCATAACTGGTTAGAAAATAAAACTCACCTTATTGATGTCTTCATTAAAACTAGATTGTCCAAGCATACTCCTTGAAGAGAACACATAACTGGTTGCTAATACTTGTCCAATTTTTAGTTACAAAAAATGCATCAAGATTTCTATAACAAAACTAAACAAACTCTATTTTATATTATGGATAAAATATCATAACAAAAGTCCCAGTATTTTTCAAATGTAGTCAACATTCTCTTTAACATATCATTGATGCAATAATCTCAGTTCTTCTTCTTTTCTAACATATACAACTAAAATTTTCAAATATTGATGAAATATTAACTTGTAGTTGGATAGTCAGTTCCAAAAAAAGGATTTGTAATATCATGAAATGGTTTCAACATATTACAAATTTTTTTGACTTTATTCCATTCTTGATTTGTCAATTTCTAATAAAAACTTAAATCCATAACAACTATTGCATCAAAAGCACGTCGACAAGTAATTGCCCTATTAAGAAGAAAGTATGTAAAACTACATCTAGTGGAACAATCCAACCATAAACTTTTAGAATAATCACAACCTATTCTCTCTTCATATTCATCAAATCTTAATTATCTTTACTCTAACCCTATCACATGTTTAATTACCTATCTAATTTTATAAACAGCCATCAATCATCTTTAACCTTCATGAATAATAAGATTTAAAAAATGAGCTCCACAATGGACATGAAAATATTGACCAAGAGTAAATAGATTACCATATAAGTTGAGTTAATTACATAATAGATCTTTTATATTATCATTTGCTCATGCTTTGTTTATGGTGATCATAAAAAAATTTTTCTCAATGCCCTAAAATTTCAGTAGCTTATAAATATTTTCAAATAAAATAATTGATTTATATGGAAGGGCAACATGATATAAGTTCAATACACAACTTTTAATTTATATCAACATAATAAGTAGTATGACATAAATATCCCTGAATAAGACATGAAGTCCACGTATCACTAGTTATACAAGTTCTACCATGAACTTCCTCCAAAGTACGCTTAAGTTTAACCATATCTCTCCTACCTATTTTTAAACAGTATGCTTTAGCTATACTCTTACTTATTCATTTATTATCTCCAATTAATGTCTTTTGAATATCTTACTCTACCACTATCCCTCTTTTGATGGTGGGCCCTATCCTCTAGCTTATCTTAACACCTTTTGACCTCTCTCTTGAATCTTTTTACTCATGCCTGCCTACATAACATTTGCTACCATATTTGGATCCCTATTTCCATATTTCTCAACTTATTCCTAAATTACTGACACTTATCCCCTTGTAGCTCCAATCATTTATTTCTAGTAAAGACATTCTAGGACGGTTTTTTAGACCGCCTTCATCTTAACGTTTAAGACCAATATCCTATGTTGAGTTGTTAAAGGTTTATCTGGAATAAACTTTGCAATCCTTAACAAGGCATGATTTGACTTTCTTATATGGAAAAAGTCAATTTCACTTTTGTTGTGCCAACTTTTAAAGGTTACTAAATGAGATTCCTATTTGACAAAGGGAGTATTAGTCAATATTAGGTCATATGCCATGGCATAGTCTATAATGGTTTTCCCCTTCTCATTTCTACTCCTAAAGCTACAACTTCTATGTACTTCCTAGAAACCACTTTTATCTTTACCTATATAACTATTCAACTCTTAACCAATAAAGATACTCTCTTCATTAGATATGACATCACCCATGTCTTCTTAAAATCTTTGTTTGTGTTCAGTATTTAAATCGATTTGTGGTGCATATGCACTAATTACATTAATTGCCTTACCTTTAACCACTAACTTAGCTACAATGATCTTATCTCCCACTCTTTTCACTAATATATTGGCATCCCTTAATGACCTATACATGATAATGTCCACTCCATTTTTATTTTTTTATTTCCCTATGTACCACAACTTATAACCTTTCTCGACTACCTTACTCTTCTCTCCTACACATTTAGTCTCTTGAATGCATGCAATGTTCATCTTCCTCTTTTCTATAGTTTTCACTAGCTCCACTACCCTATCTATTAGGGACCCTATAGTCCATGTACCTAACCTAATTCTAGTTTTTACTCTTCTCTATCTCTTTCTCATTCTATAATGGTGTCTATTTGTTTTGATATCTATGCTACCCATGTTACTGTTAAGACTACTATTATTTTTACTACTACTATTACTACTACTACTACTACTATTATAGGTTAACTTTACCCACACCCGCCTATGATGCAAGAACCCTCTCATATTTAGTGCCACATCCAAGCGCTGACATAACGCTTCACTTTTTGGGAACGACTTATACCCTTGCCTATTTCTCACTATATTTAGTCTCCAATGTAACATGTTACAAGTACATAATACCTTAAAATTCATCTCAATATTTTTGAATCCATATTTAGGTTTTGGCATCATTTTATGCTAGACTCATGCTTAGCTAGAGTTTTATATATATATATATATATATATATATATATATATATATATATATATATATATATATATATATATATTATTTTTTAGGTTCATTTTCTAGTTAGCAAGTTCATTTTTCTTCTTTTCTTTTTTTTTTCTCTTCCTTTTTTTTTTGGGCCCTAATTTTTACGTAAGTTACTTTTTTAGGTTTTCGACTTAGCAGGTTTATTTACTTTTTCTCACTTCTTGACATGAAGTATTTCTTTAGCATATCCAGGTTTATTGGTTCAGATAATTCATTCCTATCCATGTCTAACAGATTTACGACACCATATGAATACACCTGTTTGACCATATAGAGGCCTTTTCAATTCATATTAAATTTCTCATCCTAAACTTATGGTTGCATTGTCTTCAATATCATATCAATAACTTTTATCGTGTTTAACTTTACCCATTTATTAAAAGTGTGTGCCATCTTAGCTTAGTATAATTGAATATGGTAGAGGGCTTTTAATCTCTTTTTGTCTAACAAAGCTAGATGGTCAAATCGGTCCCTTACCCATTAGTATTCATGAATCTTCATCTCAACCAACACTTGGAGGGATGGCATTTCCATCTCTATCGATAACACTACTTCCATGTCATATATTAAAGAGTAAGGCATCATCCCTGTTGATGTTCTAACTATGTTTTGATACCCCTGCAATGCAAATGACAACTTTTCTTACTAGTCCTTATAAGTTTCTACCATCTTCAATTGTACTACTTATTCGTGGTCTGTAGGGTGATGACTTATGGTGCATCACACCATACTTCTCTAAGACAGTTTTGAATTTGGCCTGAAAATGCACTCCATTGTCTATCATAATGTGATGGGTACACCATAGCAACAGATAAGGTTCTTTTTTATAAATCGAGCCATCTACTTTGCCTTTAACTTTCCAAAGAATTCTACTTCTACCTATTTCAAGAAATAATCGACTATTACTATAATGTACCCTCCTTATAGAAGATTATTTGATTTCCCCAATCACATCAATGCCCCAAGCTATAAATGGCCGAGGTAAAGTCAAATATGTAGTTCCATCAATGGTAAATAGTTAAAATTTCCATGGATTTAACATTAGTGACAACTTCTTATGATCTTGATACAGTCCAATTCCATAGTTGTTTAATAGTATCCCATTATAAAAATCTTCCTAGCCAAAGCAATCCCATTCATTTAGGGAGTACAGATCCCTGCATATGCCTCTTGCATTATCTTGTTGGCTTCTTCCTCTATCAAACATCTCAAGTAGATCTTATTATTCATTCACTTATACAACATACCATTATAAACCATGAACTGTGATGCTAACATTTGAATTACATCTCTATTCTTCTTTTTTGCTCCTAAGGTATGTAACATATTTTAAGTACCACTGTATATCATAATACCAAGGATAATTTTCCATAGACGTCCATATCAAATTTTCTTTAACATAAACATAACACAGTGTTTTAGACTTAGGTGTGATTAAAGGTTTCATTAGCATTTTCTTAGGTCCATCCTAAATAGACACTAAGTTGGCCAAGACATCAACCATTGCATTCTCTTCTTGGGAGAAATGGTAAAATATGATCCTTTGAAAGTTTTGAATCAACTTCTTTAAGTGTTCTAAGTATATACCTAAATGTTCCTCCTTCAATTCCCGTTTATCTATTACTTGAGAAATAACCAATAGTGAATCTCCAACCACATCTACTGTCCTCGCTCTCATTTAGACCAACAACTGTAGTCCAAATGCGCAAGCTTCATATTTAGCCATGTTGTTGGTCACCCCAAAATCTAATTTCTTGGCCATAAAGAATAGTTCTCCTTCTAATGACATGAAAATCACTCTTACACTAACTCCCTTCTTGTTCACATCCCTATCAAAATACATCCTCCACCCTTATGGTTGTATTGCTCTTAATATTATAGAATGGGGAAAGTTTAGATTCTCCTTCTATAAGTGGTCGTTCAGCTAGGTATTCTACAAATGTTTGACCTTTAATCACCTTCTTAGTCACATACTTGATGTCAAATTCAGTCAAAAGTATTAACCACTTAGCTAATTTCATAGTCAAGGATGGGGCTTTATATACGTATTTGACTAGATCAAGTTTTGAAATAACCTTAACTAAATAAGATTGAAAATAGTGTTGTAACTTCTATATAACACATGCATTTCTAGACATGTCTTCTTTATTTGATTGTATTTTACTTCATAAGGGAGCAACTTCTTACTAAGGTAGTAAACAACATGCTCATTACCTTCTTCATCCTCCTGTGCTAGCATTGCCCCCATAGAATTCTCCTCCACTTTTAAGTATAGGACTAATGACTTTCCCAATTTTAAGGGTCTTAATATTAGTAGGTTAGATAAATACTCTTTTATTCTTTCAAAGGCCTTTTGGAACTATTCATTCCATACCACAAGTTGATCCTTTCATAACAACTTGAAGATTAGGTCACAAATAAGGGTAAACCTATCTATAAACCTATGGATATATTGAAGATGACCTAAAACCCTCACACTTACTTCTTTATCTTTGGTGTGGGCATGCTTGGATGGCTTTCACTTTGTCTAGGTCCACTTTGATTCCTTTCCCACTCACTACATGCCCTAACAACTTGATTGAGGTGAACCTAAACACATACTTCTTAGGGTTAAGCTTGAGCTTGTACTTGCCCAATCTTTTTAGGAACTTTTATAAGGCCTTAAAATCTCCTTTTTAGGTCTCAAATTTCACCATTATATCAGTGACATACACCTTTACTTCCTTATAGATCAAATCTTGAAATAGGGTAGTAGCCATTCATTAGTAGGTTACTTTGACATTCTTTAATCCAAAAAACATTACTCGATAACAATAAGTGCCTCATTCAATGATAAAAGTAGTCATGACCTTATTTGTGATAGCCATTAGGATTTGGACATAACTTGAGAATCCATCCACATAAGAATACATGACACAAGTCAAGGCACGATACACTAAAATGTTGATGTGAAGTAAGGGAAAGTCATCTTTAAGGCATGCTTTATTCAAATCTTTGTAGTCCATACACATCCTAACCCTTCCGCCCTTCTTTGACATTGGCATTATATTGGCCAACCATCCCGATTAATCAACCACTTCTAAAAACTTTGCCTTCAATTGCTTTGCCACTTTTTTCTTCACCAATTGTGCCCATTCTAGTCTCTTTTGCCTAAGTTTCTATTTCATAGGTTGCATGTATGGACATATTGGGATTCTATACTTGGCTATTGATTGATTAGCCCTTAACATGTCCCCATATGTCTAAGTAAAAACTCTCTGATACTTTCTGAATAACTATTCAAACCTTCTTCACTCTTTGAGTATGACATCACTAATAATGAACATGATTTTTAGATTTTTCTATGTGCCAACATTAAATGTAGTAGCATGCACAAAATTAATATTAAATATGCTTATGAAATTATACATGTCGTGCACACTACCATAAGGAAAGAAACCACACAATTAAGCAAATTCATTATTCATTGCTTTAAACTTAGAAATAAATACATTGTCATCCTTAAAAAGACTAGAAACAAGGACATCAAAGGCATCAAGAAAGGATGGTTCTTTAGGTAATACAATTAGAGCCTCTCCAACATCAATCTTCTTCTTGTTAGCCTTAGTACACCAAGAAAAAGGGGTTGAATTGGTGTGAGATTAAAAATTTTGGAGGAAAGGTAACGAGATTAGATGAATAAGAAGGAGTAAAGAAATAATACACAAGATATTTATAGTGGTTCGGGCATTAACAAACCCTACGTCCACTCTCCAATTCTTTACAATTGGGTATTTCACTCAACTAAATTGTGTTTCCAGGCTCACATCTAACTTGTGCAATTTGTGTTTTATGGCTCATACATAACCCTTACAATTTGTATTTTTAGGCTTACACACAACCTTACTTAAGTGTTTTGGATAGGCTCACACTTCAACCTAATATAAAGTTTTGGAAGCTAGGCTAACTCTCAATCCAATTACAAAGGAGTTTAATGTTAACACCAAATAATCAATAAGAATAAGAAGAATGAGTAGCAAATTTACAAGAGTTTGTTTACAATAAATGAAATTATCTTACATTAACATTTGTTTGGTGGAGTATTTATAGCCAACATCTATTAAAGCGATGTTACTCACAAACTATCCTTAAATCTTTAAGGGAAGCTAGGTAAATGTTGCATTAAATGTCTGTCAAACAAAAGTCGCGATCGTGATTGGCATTTCATAATCATGATTTTCCAATTTATGTGGGGAAGCCTAAAATCGTGGTAGAGAACCTTGTTTTGCATCTAACGGCTAGTCCATGTGTCCTTCACCCATTGGTCACTTAAGAAATATAGCCATTGTGTTTGACCTATAAACCAAAAGTCACGATCACGATTTAATTCCTTCTTATGTGTGACATAGACCGTGAATTCTTCTGTTTGGTAAGGAGACAACACTTTCTTAAGTCGCAATTGTAATAGATGCTTCACCCTTGCACTTTTTGATATTCTAATGGTTGCCTTGGACACTTGACATTATTTGGTTACAAACCTAGTTCCCTCCAATTTGATATGAAATTCATAATCGCAACTTCATAAATGAACACCACCATGAATCTCTTTAAAAGTCAATCAAGCTTTCCTTGGTTGAATCGCAGCTACGAATTCATCCATGAATTCTTCTAGCCTAAATTCGTCCATCTTTGTTACAAGATCGCGAACGCAGATTATAGGTTCTTGATCGCGAATTTGGATGTCTTCCTCAAAGTTAAAGATTTAGCATTCCATCTAACTTCTAATAAGAAACTACTTATATACTACAAAATAACATTTAAACAAAGCATTAGAACTAATTGATCTTTATTGTCTAGATCAAAAAAGGTTGATGACTTAGGTTTGACCAACATAGTCTAACATTCTCCCCCTTTTTTATTTTGACAACTTAGATTGATTTTACTTAAATAAAATGAATTGCATGATTATGAAGTTGGGATGGTCAATGATTTTTAATAGACTTATTGATAAAATAATCAAAGAATTGTAAGTTTGAAAAAGGAATGCTCCTATTGCTATGTCTCCCCCTCAACTTATGTTTCCCTTTATGCACATTACTATTCTCTCCCCCTTTGGCAAGATAAAAAAGAGGGTAACATGTAAAGATTAAATGAGATGCATAAATTGAGATGAATAAATAAGTATAAGATCAAACAAGTATGGATCAATCAATCAAATAAGTATAAGAATTAAATAGGAGCAATCACATAACATATGGATTAATCAATTTGCAAAAGACAAAAATAACACTTTTATTTATTTGAAACTGTGGGATCATAATCTTTACATAGATAAAGAAATAAAGAAAACAATGAAAGAAAATCTAAAAAGCTAAGAACAAGCTAGAAAATTGGAAAACTATCATCATCTCTAAAATCATATGTTGCATCATCTGCTATTCCTCTTTGAGCTTCATTGCCCTCCTCAACCTCTTCATCATCTTCTTTTTCAGTTGTGTCCTCCCAACCCTCAAAGTCTAAGAGGTGGCAAGGGGTAGCACTAACTTTCTTCTAAAGATCCACCAAATCACTTTGGATATGGGAGAGTAGGAGAAATCTTCTCTTCATCATCCTCATCATCTTGTCAAGCTTCTTGTTGATCGAGGCAAGAGAGATTTTGGCTTTGGGTTTAGGTTAGCAAGGAGGAATGGATTGAGCATCTCCTTGGATAATTAGCTTCTTCCTTTTAGAGGCTTGGGAAGTCTCTAATTTCTTTAACCTTAAATCATCCAATGTATAAGTGTATGAATCAGGCTGTATGGCTTTGGCATTAATGAGGTGGGGTAGGTCTAGAAAGTATTATGATGGTAGAAGCTACTTAGTGAGGAATTTTTCATTTTCCTCATTAAGAGCACCGATATAATGATAAATGGTTGTAACATGTGAGGGAAGAAGAAACTAACTTTTGGGTTTTATACTCATGTGGATCAATTGATCCACAAGACAATGACTAGTTTGAATAGGTTTGTTCTTAGTCAAATAAAATAGAAAAGCTAGATCCTTTGCAATACTTTCTCATTACCATCACCTCTTACGTTAATAAAAAAAGTGATGATACGATGAAGTAGCTAAAAGGGTAGGGTACGAATGTATTTAGCTAGGGACATCATTGGTGCATTAATATAAAAGGTAATGATACAATGAAGTAGCTAAAAAGGTAGGGTACAAATGTATTTAGCTAGAGATGTCTTGGGGTCATGTTTGGTTTTGATAGAAATTTCGGACCAATACTCAGACTAGATAATGTCAAGGGTGGAGATGATGAACAAAATATCATCCCCGACTTGAAGGTTAAAAAGATTTGAAAGTTGCTCAAAGCTAATGTAAAAAGGATCCAAAAGGCTTGGAATACTAACCCATATTGTCCTGCACGTGATTCTGCTCTCTGACTCAAAGTCACGGTGCATATAAACTCCCACACTATCTCCTTATATCTAGGCTCATCACAGAAAATGAATTCATTCCACCCTAAGTTTGATAGATATGCATGGATTTCATCCTTAATCCTAAAAGACTTAAGGAGAAATATGGAGGGTATTTTGTTCAGTTGGATTATCATAAAGGAGTTTGCCTTGTACTGATCCTTCTCCTCCTTCGTGATCCTTTCATCTTGCATAGATCATAAGGACCAGATGGTTGAGCTACTGTTTTTCCTTTCTCTACTCTAGAGGCTTTCTTAGGGGCCATTATAGAGGGAAGAAAGTTTGAAGAAAATTTTGAGAAAAAGAACGAAGACGGAGGAAGTGTTTTAGCAAAAGTGAGTTAAAAAACTATTTCAATAGTTTAAATAGGCTAGGAAAGGGTGTAAAAACAGTAACAAATGGTAAAAAATTCATTTAATGAAGGGTTGCAAATGGTTGGCAGTCAAATTAGTTGAATGCATATTAGCTACTCTAATTCACTTCCACGATCAACAAGTCGCAACTGCTAATTACGAAATCTTTAAGTAAAAAAAGTTCTTAGGAACCAACATTGTCAATAGTCAAAACATTTGAAATTTGAATAAATTCACAGTGGGGAATGAAAGTAGCAATCACAAATTGATGGTTGATAGACACATTGACAAGTACCTGTAAATCACGATTGTGAATCAAGGAATAGCAACCACGAATTACAAGGCATAAAAGATGACTTAGAAAAGATAAGATTTGACCTTTCAAGTTGTGATCCACTCAATGTATTGATGTTTAATTCATGCAAATTGGCATAAGAGATAATTGCACATAGAATTATGACATCCAAAGAAATAAATAATACATACATCACACATAGCAATCAATCAATAAACAATAATGGTGTCATACAAAGAGTATTCTAATAAGATCCAAATTTCACTTCAGGGAGCTTCCATCAAGCATTCCCAACTCTCTCTTAATGAAGTTCATCCTTTCTTCATTGAGAGGTTTAGTGAAAATATCTGGAAGTTGATGGTTAGTGTCTAAAAATTCTAATAGTACATCACTACGTTGGACATAATATCTAAGAAAATTATGCCTAATATCCAAATTTTTGCTCATAGAATATTGAATGGCATTCTTTGAAAGCTTTATTGCACTAGTGTTGTCACATTTAATGGGAATGTGATCAACAACTTTGCTATAATCCTTTAATTGGTGTTTCATTCAAAGGACTTGGGTGCAACAATAACCAACAGCTATATATTCAGCTTCAACGGTAGATAAGGTAAATGAAACTTATTTTTTACTAAATCAAGACACTAAACATTCTCCTATGAATTGACGAGTTCCTAAAGTGCTCTTTCTATCTAGAAGACGACCGACATAATCTGCATCCGAATAACCTATAAGGCTAAATGATGAATCTCTAGGATACCATAAACCTAGATGCAATGTGCCATGTAAATATTTGAAAATTCTTTTAACAACATTAAAATGAGATTCTTTAGGGCAAGATTGAAATCTAGCACACATGCATACACTAAACATTATATCGGGTCAATAAGCGGTAAGATATAGTAGAGAACTAATCATACCTCGATATCTTTTCTCATCAACCGACCTACCCGATTCATCCTTGTTTAACTTGATGTAGCACTCATTGGTGCCTTTGCTACTTTGTATCCTTCCATTTTAAATTTCTTGAGTATATCTTTTATGTATTTAACTTGGTTGATAAAGATTCCTTCGTTGGTTTGCTTGATTTATAGGTGAAGGAAAAATTTGAGCTCTCTCATCATTCTCGTTTCGAATTCCCTTGTCATACACTTAGCAAAATCCTTACTAAGAGATTCATTAGTAGCATAAAAAATTATATTATCAACATATATTTGCACTATTAATGTATCATGATTATGCCTTTTAACAAACAAAGTTGTATCAACCTTCCCCTTTTCAAAATCATTTTATTAAAGAAAAGAACTAAGCCTTTCATATCAAACTCTTAGAGCTTGTTTGAAACCATATAAGGCTAAATTCAATTTAAAAACATAATTTGGAGAGACATGAATGTTGGCCCTAGGCACTAAGAAGGGGGGCGGGGAGGGGGTTGAATTGGTGTATAAAAATTAAAATAGGAAAGGGAGAAGAGAAATGAATAGAAATGAAACACAAGATTTATAGTGGTTCGGGTATAAATGACCCTACGTCCACTCCCCAATTCTTAGAAATTGGGTGTTCCACTATCTTTCAAAGGTGTTTTCAAGCTTACACCAAACTTTTACACTTGTGTTTTGAAGGCTCACGCAACAACCTATACTTTTATGTTTTGAGACTCACACAACAACCTTTACACTTGTGTTTTAACAAGCTCACACAACAACCTCTCTAAATGTTTTGACAGGTTCATACTATAACCTATTACAATTGGTGTTTATGCTTACACCAAACAATGACTTAAAGAATAGAAAAGATTGAGTAGCAAAATTACAAGAGTTTGGTTACAAAGTTATCAATTCTCTTGCATTTACATCTGTTTGGTGAGGTATTTATAGCCTGTACCCACCAAAGAGACATTGTAATAAAACTGGTACAAAATCATTAAAGTGTGCCAGATAGATTTTCGCATTAAATGCTTAACAGTCTTAATTCGCAGTTGCTACTACTCATTAGCGATCGCGAAATCCAAATTCCATTCAGAAAACCCCATTTATGTCTAATAGCTAGTCCACATGGCAGCTTCTCATTAGTTCACCAGGAAAATATAGTTGTTACCTTTCACCCACTCTTAAAAGTAGTGGTCATGATTTCTCTTGTACAGGACGCGACTGTGGACATGAATTCATCTGTCAGAAGTGTTCATCTTCCTCTTTTGGATTCACAGTTGCTACTAATAAGTTTTCATCTCAATTTTTGTCTTCTAACGGTTACTTAGGACACTTGCCAATTTGTGGTTATAGAATTGATTCCCTCTTGAGTTACTTTGAAATTTTCGATTGCGACTGAGACATGACTTACACCACAAATTTGTTTGTGACTTCAGCTTTCCTTTCTTTGAATTGGTCACGACAGAGAAATGGCTCGCAAATACGTTTGTCCAATTTGTCAACCTCCCTTGCTATAGTTCGCAATCACAATTTATCAAGTTGCGGTCGTGAATTAGGAGACACTAGCTTACTTTGTAGATTTTTTAACTCCATCCAACTTCCAATGTAAAGACTAACTAAAAATTGCAAAACAATACTATATTTGGAACATTAGAACTGATCAATCCCTTTTGTCAAGATCAAAAAAGGTCTAAGACTTAGGGTTAACCACCCTAGTCCAACAAGCTCCCTCTTTTTGATTTTGATAACATAGATTGATCCTAAGTGAAAAATAATACAAAAATGTGAAGTTAGAGTATTGCATGAATGAATGCTTAAGATGAAACTTCTGAGTTTGGCATTCAATTAAGCAAAGTGAAATTTCTAAAAAGCTAAGTATGATGCTCATGACGCTCCCCCTTAACATATGCTATAATTTTCAAGTTAATATTCCCTTTTAAACTAAAAGTTTACTATCTCTCCCCCTTTAGCAAGATCAAAAAGAGAGTGTAAGAGAAATGAGAAACAATTATAAGCATACATAAGGAGTAAAAGAAGAATACTTTTATAAAGATAAAATGCATCACACACATAAGACAATGTATTGTAAGAAAATAAATTTTTATTTATATAACTGTGGGATCATAATATTTGTTAAAAAAAATAAGGAAAATGAAAAAAAAATACAAAAGATCCCTAATCTAAATGAGTGGAGAATCACCATCATCTCTGGAAGATGGTGCCTTTTGTGCTTGCATCACTTCCTCAGTTTCATCCCCATCTTCAACGTCATCTTCATTGTCATCTCCATCTTGCGTATCTTCAAATTTGGTAAAGTCCGAAAGATGGCAAGGAGGAACTCCTAGTTTCTCTTGTAGATCCATCATATCACTGTGAAGATGTGAAAGGAAAAGGAACCTTCTCTTCATCATCCTCATTAGTTTGTCCAATTTTTTACCAATTGTGGCAAGAGATAACTTTGTCTTCGATTTTGGTTGAGGAGGAGGGACTTGTATGGTGCCTTCTTCAATTTAAAGCCTTTTTCTCTTCGAAGCTTGGGAGGTTTCCATTTTCTTTGCCCCTATTGCACCAAGGGTACAAACATATATGTCCGAATGTATTGCCTTGGCATTTATGAGATAGGTTAGGTCTAGGAAGCTTTGAGAGGGAAAGAACTTCTTAGTGAGGAATTTCTCTTTCTCCTTATCAAGTGCTCTAACAAAATGGTAAATGGCAGTTATGTGGGAGGACAAGAGAAACCGGCTTTTGGGTTTCGTACTCATGTGGATCAATTGATCCATAAGGTAACGACCGATTTGGATTGGTTTGTTCTTGACAAGGCAAAACAAGAATGCCAAGTCTTTTTGACAAACCTTCTCGTTACCATCACCTCTTGCATTTACGAAGAAGGTGATGATGCGATGAAGGATCCAAAGGGGCAGGGATTTGATGTGTTTGGATTGAGAAGAGCAGGGGTCATGTTTGGTTTCAATATAAATCTTCGACCAAAATTCAGAGTAGATAACGCTAAGTATGGAGATGATGAAGGGAATGTGTTCTCTAACTTACAAATTGAAAAGGAAAGACAATTGGTCAAAGGTAATGTAAAAAGGGTCGCCAAAGGCCTAGAACACTAACCCATATTGTCCGGCTCTAGAATCGGATTTCTAGCTCAGTTGCATGGTGCACATAAACTCTCTTACAACCTCCTCATATTCGGGTTTTATTTTGGAAGATGAACTCGTTCCATCCCAAGTTGGAGAGAAAGGCTTTAATTTCAGCATTGATGCCCAAAGTTTCTAGCATGAATGTTGATGAAATCTTGTTTGGGAGAATGACCTTAGAAGAGTTTGCCTTGAATCTATCTTTTCTTCTTTGGTTATTCCCTTCATGAGATGGAGGGCAGGAGGTGCAGAGGGTTGAGCCACTGCCTTGCCTTTGTCTGCCTTGGAGAACTTCTTTGGAGCCATAGAGCTTGATGATTTAGAGAGATTTTGAGAAAGAGAGTTGATGTTTGAAAGTGGAGTGAAGAGAGTACTATTGAATGGGGTATTTATAGGCTTTAAAAGGGTGTGAAAACGGTTATAAATAGCTAGAAATGCAAATGAAGAAAGGAAACGATTGGCAATCAAATCACTTAATTGCCTAGGCGGTTACTCTAATTCGCGTTCATAAATTCATGAGTCACGATCGTAAATTCTAAAAAATGTGAGTAATGGACAAATTTTCCTCGGGAATAGGCATATTAATGGTCAAAATTTTTGAAAAGCATAACAAAACTTACGGTGGAACAAAAATTTTATGACCACGAATTGACATTTAACAGTCGAGTGAAATTGACTTATAATTCACAACTATGAAGAAGGAATAGCAACCGCAAATTATGAGTCAGCAAGAATAAGAATTGAAAAACCAATTGTTGGACTAGGATGGTTAATCCTAAGTCTAGAACCTCTTTTGATCTTGACAAAGTAGATTGATCATCACTAATATTTCAAGTAAGTGTTGATTTTACAGAAATAAATAAATCTCTCAAGAAGAAATAAAAGGAGTTGATAAACTCCAAAGTGACATGTAAATCGTGACCGCGACTCATCTTAAGACATGCTGAAATTCAAGCAGGCGAAATCACGGAGCCATTCTTTGATGCGACCTTTGGAAAAGAAGAAGCCAAAATGTGACAGACGAATTCACGGTGAAAGTCACGCCTTAGTTGCGACCGCGAATTTCAAAGTAACTCAAGAGGGAAGCAAGTCCACAACCACAGCTTGACAAGTGTCCCAAAAGACTGTTGGAAGTCAAATTTCGTGGAGGCATCTTGTTGTAGCGACCGCAAATCCTGTGGAAGAAAGTTGA
>CATIWR010029985.1:0-32823 GCA_949677035.1 Omphalea diandra | reverse complement strand
ATAGAACATAATCATATTATTTCCATGTAACATGTAACAATTCAATCATATATACATGTAATAGAGTATAATCATATCATACAATTATCACATACACCCATTGAATCCAATTATTGTTTCTACTCACCTTTTGATGTGACCAACCATTATGGTAGGTTTGATTCTCTCTCTAGGGCTTCCTCAAAGTGTTGAGATCCTAGAATTTGATACATACAAGGTTACAAGTATGCCAAAATGATTATGAATGCTTGGTGCATGATCCATGCAAGTGTTCCTAGTGTTTATGCATATTTTCCTTATATGGCAGCCTGAGCTTGCTACACTGTCACAACAATAGCTCCTGATATACTTATCCAAATGGCTTAATTATTTTTTTCAAATAACCTAGACATTTAATGGGACAACATATTCAAATATCAGGCTAATATCAGATACACAAAATGTGGTGAATTTTTAAGTTCTGCCCTGTTGCAGTGTCATCTCAGTCTGAGTAGGTCTTACATTCTCGGGTGTATCTCAACTTTTACCAGTCCAATTGCAATAATATTCTACCATCAGTTACAAAAAATATAAAGGAACATTTTTCATGCTTTACTCATTATCCAGTTCAGTCTATAAGGTCACCAAAACAATGGACCAATCTCAGGATGAGCAGGTTTGTAACATGTTGACAACCAGTTATGATAAAAGGACAACATCTCCACAACCATGCCGAATTTGGCAAACCTATTTCACAGGTATGTACACATACATAAATTTACAACTTTCAAGTTTGGACCATCATCAAATTCTGAGTCTATGGTCATCAAATTCTTGGAAAACCGAATTAAAAGAAAGGTGGTGTGTCATCCGAGTACAGAGTCAGTCCCAATCAATGAGCCATATCTCTTTCCACACAGCAAATTAATCAAAACTGCTTAACATATATTTAGAGAGAATATAACCCTACAAGTTTCATGTTTTTCACTCTATCAAAATCAGAATATAAAGTTATCAAAATATAACAAAACATAAGACTGAGATCATCTCGGTTCAGATTTGACCCATCCTTACTGAAGGAGTCATATCTCCTCACATACACAGAATCAAGTAAAACAGTTTCAGATGAATTTATAGGAGACATAAGGCTACAACTTTTATGTTTTTCACTTTCCCCAATTCCTCTTCTAGGGTTATGAAATTGTGGGTGAAAAATTCTGCTCTAATAGTAAAATCAACATAATCAGTTCTTATTCTCTTAGATTACAACTTCCATCCAAGAGCTCTACCTCAATTACTCCATAATTCTCATTAACCATGCATGATTAACATGTCATGAAAGGTTAATTCTAGTTGAGAAGAAGATAAATTACTTACCTATTGTCCCATAATTGGAAAACCTTAGGCTGCCCACACTTCTTCCTCTCTTCTTCTTCTTCTTCTTCTTCTTCCTTTCTTCTTCTTCTTCTTTCCTTTATTTCTTGGTTTCTGGTATAACCCACAGTTTACCACTCAATTCTGACCTAATTAGAAGATATAAACTTATTATAATAATATAAAATTATGGTGTTTCATTTCCATTGGATGGAAGGTCACTTTTCTTCTTTTGGTCCCTATTCTTCACTCCTTAAGCAGTTCCATCCATCTTCTAATTCCTAGCTGCTCCTTATACTTTTAATTAAGCTCTAAAACACCATTATTTATGATGCTATAATAAGCACACAACATGAAATAATTTGTCATATAACTATGCAAACACTGCATATATGTTCAAGCATCCCAAATGCAATGGCGCAATTGTCATTGTCGTGTTTTTACAATTCACATGTCTAAATGATTATTTATCCTGTGCATATGTTCATGTCAGATTTCATATCATTTGTGCACTAAATATATTCATGTGATAATGCCAATGAATAGGGATAGGTTTGTTACATTTGTCTTGTTACAATAGGTTTATAACTAAAATTTTTCTCCCTTTAGGATCAAAATAGAGAGGTTAAATGTTAAGTACAATAGAAGGAAGAGAAAGTTAAGGAAGAAAGGAAGAAGAAGAAGAGGGAGAAGAGTGAGCTTACTAGGAAAGAATTCTAAGGTTTTTTGGTACACAATCAAATATGTATTTAATGTACATATATGTTAACTAATTTCAAGGCCAATGACTATAAACTAGTTCATATCTAAATGTATGTACATGACCCAAGGAGAGAGAGAGAGAGTTGGAATTCAACTGAAGACCTGTAGTCCATGTGTCTCAATGCAAAACTCTAAGCACCAAAGTGTCCAGTCCCTATTCCTAAGTATCTGAAAAATATAATTGTGATTTGGTGAGTCAATACTCAATGAATAAAAACAATAATTAGATTCTTATGTCACAGCGAATAATCAAATATCATAAGGATACATTACAAGTATAACATTTAACTATGTAAGTGCAAGTGCAATAGATTAATTTTTATTGTGACCATGCAAGGTAAACACTGCCCCCGAGAATTCATATGATTCAAGTGACATTTGATTTTACTGGCCAACATATATCAAGTGATTCATTTGACCAATAACATGTGCCATTGGGACCTATTGGTACATCTTCCATGTGATTTGCAAGTGTTTGACAAGCCAGTCACAACACCCTTTTAGTTCCATGTGCAAGTGCTCGTTAACAAATGGTATATCAAGTAATCATTAAGAGCATATGATTCTCACTTAACTTGTATTGACATGTAAAATGTAATAATTCAATCATATATACATGTAATAAAACATAATCATATTATAAAATTATCACACACACACACATATTAAATCTAATTATGTTTGTTACTCACCTTTTGATGTGACTAACCTTTATGGTAGGTTTGGTTCTATCTCTAGGGCTTCCTTAAAGTTTTGAGATCCTCACAATTGATACATACATGATTATAAGTATTTTAAAATGATTATGAATGTTTGGTATACAACTATGGCATGATTCATGCAAGTGGACCTAGTGTTTATGCATATTTTCCTTATATGGCAGCCTGAGCTTGCTACATTTTCATAGCAATAACTTTAGATATACTTATCGAAATGACTTTATTCTTTTTTTCAAACAAACTATACACATAATGATACAACATATTCTAATTTCAAGCCAATATCATACATATAAAAAAATGTGGTGAATTTTTAAATTTTTATTATTGCAATGTCATCTCAGTCTGAGTAATATGTTCTTAGGTGTATCTCAAATTTTACAAATCCAATTGCAATAATATTTTACCATCAATTATAAAACATTTAAAGGAACATTTTTCATGTTTTACTCATTGCCTAATTTAGTCTTTAAGGTCACCAAAACAAAGGACTAATCTTAGGGTGAGCAGGTTTGTAACATGTTGGCAAATAGTCATGATTAAGGGACAATATCTCAACAACCATGTTGGATTTGGAAAAACTATTTCACAAGTATGTAGATCATACATAAATATACAACTTTTAAGTTTGGACCATCATCAAATTATGAATATATGGCCATTAAATTATTTGAAAATAGGATTAAAAGAAAGGTAAGGTTTCATCTAGGTATAGGGTCAGTCCCAATCAATGAGTCATATCTCCTTCCACACAACAAATAAATCAAAACTGCTTTACAGGTATTTATAGGGGACATACAACTAAAAATTTCATGTTTTAAACTTTGTCAAAATTAGAACATAAGGCCATCAAAATATAAGAAAATAGAAAGACTGAGGTCATTTTAGTTGGTTGTGAACTAGCCCTAATGAAGGAGCCATAACTCCTCACACATACAAAATCAAGCAAAATTGTTTCATATGCATCTATGTGGGATATAAAGCTCCAAGTTTCATATTTTTCACTTTCCTTATTTCCTCTTCTAGGGTTATGAAATAGTGGGTACAAAATCATATTCGAACAGTAAAATCCAATTCAATCAGCTCTTGTTCTCTTGAATTTAAACTTCCATCCAAGAGCTCTACCTTAATTCCTCCATAATTCTCACTAACCATGCATGATTAACATGTCACGAGGGTTTAATTTCATATGGAAAGAAGATAAATTAACTTACCTATTGTCCCATAATTGGAAAACCTTAGGATTCTTTCCTAGGCAGCTCACACTTCTTCCTCTCCTTATTCTTCTTATTCTTCTTCTTCCTTTCTTTCTTTCTTTCTTATCTAGCTCTCTCTTTCTTCTACTATACCTCACATCTAATCATTCAATTTTGATCCTAAAGGGTTAAAAATTCCACTTGTAAGCTTATTACAATAAGACAAAATCATGGTGTTTCATTCCTATTAGTTCGAAGTTCACTTTCCTCCTTTAGTCTCTATACTTCACTCCTTTAGTACCTCCATCCATCTCCTAATCCCTATATGCTCTTATACTTTTAAATAAGCTCTTTAATACTATTATTTATGATGTTATAACAAGCACACAACATAAAACAATTTATCATGCAACTATACAAACATTACATATATGTTTAAGTGTTCCAAATGCAATGGTGCATGTGCCATCATCATGCTTATCCAATTCATGTATCTAAATTATCATTTATCCAATGCATATGTTCATGTAGGATTTCATATCATTTATGCAATTAATATATTCATGTGATAATGCCAATGAATGTGGATGGAGATGTTATAAATAGGTAAGTTAATTTTTCTTCTTCTCACATGAAATTAACTCCTCATAACATGTTAGTTATGCATTGTTAGTAAGAATTATGGAGTATTTGAGGTAGAGCTTATGTATGGAAGTTGAAATTGAAGAGAAACAATAGCTGATTGTGTTGATTTTATTGTTAGAGCAGAATGTTGTACCCACAATTTCATAACCCTACAAGAGGGATTAAGGAAAGTGTAAGATATAAAAGTTGTAGCGTTATGCCCCATCTAAATTCGTATGAAATAGTTTTGCTTGATTTAGTATGTATGAGGAGATATGGCTCCTTCATTGGGGCTGGTTCACAATCAACCAAAATCACCTCAGTCTTTTTGTTTTCATGTATTTTGATGACTTTATGTGCTAATTTAGACAAAGTTCAAAACATAAAATTTTTAGGGTTATATCCCCTATAAATACCTATAAATCATTTTTGATTGATGTGTTGTGTGGAAAGAGATATGACTAATTGACTGTTACTGACCTTGTACCTGGATGAAACCTCGTTAGTTTTTTAATTCTATTTTCCAAGAGTTTGATGCCCATAGATTCAGAAGTTGGTAATATGTAAAACTTGAAAGTTGTATGTTCATTTATGAACTACATGCTTGTAAAATATTTTTGCAAAATTTAACATGATTGTTGAGATATTTCCCGTTCATTATGACTGATTGTCAATATGTTGAAAACCTATTCACCCTAAGATTGGTCATATATTTTGGTGACTTTATAGACTAAATTAGACAATGAGTAAAATAGGAAAAATGTTACTTTATGTGTTCTCTAACTTATGGTCAATCATTTTTGCAATTGGATTTGTAAGATTTGAGATATATCTAATAATGTAAGACCTACTCAGGCTGAGATGATATTAAAATAGGGCAAATTCACAAAATTTGCCATAAATTATGTAGTGTGTACTTGGACTGAATTTTGGATATGGTGTACACATATATGTCTAGTTTAATAAAAAAAAAAAAGTCATTCATTTGGATTTGTGAGTTAAAAGTAATTATAGAAGCAACCTATCAAGTTCATGATATTTTACTAGAGCATATTTGTATAATAATATGAAAATCTTCCTTTATCATCATGGATTAATTTGGTGTATTGAAATAGGTCCTCGAGGCATTGAATATAATAGTGGGAATAAGTTGAGACCATCAATGGCTTAATAAGCATGAAATAGGAGGTAAGTAAATAACTAATGTTACTATACGCGTGATTGGTTAAATGCCATGAACATATACTCAATGGAATGAATTGTTGTTTAATGAGATGATATTGATGAATACGTTGATGAAAAGGTGGTTATACTTTTGAATTATTTATTTTCATGACACATTGATAAATTATGACTTGGGAATGGGAGTATGTGGTGATATGAGCCGCCAAAGTTATAAGTGTTGTTATTAGTCATTATATTGCTGAAATTTTATTAGATTTTTAGTTGATTTGTTGAAGACTAATACTTGATGTTGTTGGGTAAACAAAAATATTCATAGCCTATGTGGCAATTATATATAACAACCTGTATGGAAAAAACATTTGTCAGCCTATGTGGCAATAAAATTTGACAGCCTGTGTGGCAGCCAAAACTGAAAGCATTTGTGGTTGTGATATCTATAGCCTATATGGTAACAATTTATGATAGCCTTATGGCATTTAACAGTAAAAACTATTTATTTAATGCATAGATGTGATGAGTTATTTATACTTAAATGTTTGTTATGCTATTTGAGATTGAAGTATCGTTATGCATTTACTTACTGAGTATGTAAGCTCTATCTTTTGCATTAAAGTTTCTTTCATGAATAGTAGACTAAAGATTGCATCCAGTTTACATTTTGAAGTTATTATCTAGCAGTTTAATAAAGATTGGGCCAATATACAGTCAATTAGTATTTTAGTTTGTTTAACCATGTATACTTTGTTGTAAGTAGTTATTATGTTGTGAAACAAGATACATATTGTAAAAAAATAATAATTGAAATAAGGTCTTTTAAAGACAATAGATAGAATGATAGGATTTTAATGATGTTATGTCACTTTAGTATTCCATGTTTTATGAATAAGTTAGTGCACCTACTTTAGGAATTATTAGTAATTGGGACATCACATTTTGGTGGTATCAGAGGGGGTAAATGATTTTGTAGACATGTGTAACATGAGTGTGATATATTTTATATTTACATTGTGTTAATACTTACATGCATTGGCATATAAGAGTATGAATGCACCTGATAGAGTTCATACTAGCCTAGAGGTTAGAGATGATTCTATTGAGTTTGTTCATGCATGTGAGCATGTTGACCATATTTTAGAGAATCTTGAGAAGTCAGGAAATATTTCAATTGTAGGTGTAAAGCCAAATATCATGTAGTTTGCTGAGATGATGTAAAGATTTACAGCACAAGCATATGCAGTACCTCCTATAGACAAAAATTATGATAGATTGAGGAAGCAAGGGGCAATTGACTTTTAGGGCACTACAAATCCTGTTGAGGCTGAAGAGTGGCTTATAAGAACTGAAAGAATCTTAAATAGTCTTGAATGTACCCCATAGCAAAATCTAAAGTATGCAATATCATTACATCAAAAGAATGTGTTAGATTGATGGGAGACTATTCTAGGTAGCACTGCCCAACCGATGACTTTGACATGGGGTGATTTTCTAAGGGAGTTTGCAAACAAATACACACCAACAGTATACTTAGATGAGAACAAGGTGGAGTTTTTCCAACTGCAGCAAAATGATATGACAGTGGCAGGCTATGAAATATGACTTATCGTGAACAACAAGTTAAAATTTTTTATCAATAACTAAAACATTTAAGGAATCGAGTGATACCCATGGTTAAAGTGAGATGGAGTCATCACTCACATAAGGAGGCCACTTAGGAGGTAAAGGAACACTTAGTGTACCATTGTGAATGAATACTTATATATGAAACTAAAAGGATGTTGTGATCAACTTGTTAAACGCTTGCAAATCACTTGAAAAATGGACCAATATGTCCTATTGGCACATGTTATTGATAAAATGATTCACTTGTTATACACTAGCCAGCAAAATCAAATGTAACTTGAATCACATTCATTCTTTGGAGCAGTGTTTGCCTTGCAAGGTCATGATAAAAATCAATCTATTGCATTTGCACTTGCATAGTCAATTCTTATACTTGTCATGTATCCTAATGATATTTGACTATTGATTGTGCCATAAGAATCTGATTATTATTTTTATTCGTTGAGTCATGACTCACCAAATTGTAATTATGATTTTCAGATACTGAAGCATAGGGTTTGGATACTTTGGTGCATAGAGTTTTGCATAGAGACACATGGACCACAGATCATCTACTGAATTCCAACTCTCTTTCTCTCATTGTGTCATGTACATATATCTAGCTAGGAACTAGTTTATGTTCACTAGCCTTGAACATTAGTTAACATTTATGAACATTAAATACATATTGGATTATGTATGTATGATGAATTAACCTATATGCAAATGTATTTTTTAACATGGATGATATGATTTGAAAATGAAAATGGGTGTTACAGTTTTTGGTACCATAGTAGGGATAGATTCCATAGGGACATGCATATGAACATGACATGACTTTTGTACTGTTTTGCATTACTATGACATAGTCTTAGATCTCGGTAGGGCATTAACAGAGGGTAGTCATGGTAATACCCATGGCTAACCAAGGAGAGTGGAGTTAGCTGATTTGTACACATTATACACATTCTCATACATAATACATATCTCAAGCCCAACCATAACATATAATTAGAGAACTAACAGTGCAAGATCTAAAAATTTAAAGAGAAAGAAGGTTTGGCAAATTAAGAAAATAGGGTGCAGTTGACTTCAATGGTACCACAGATCCATCAGTGGCGAAGACAAGGCTAAAAAGAATACATAAAGTTTTGAATTTGATGAAATGCACACCAGGAGAAAAGTTTGATTATGCAGTGTGGCTAATACAGAGGGATGCATATGATTCATGGGAAACCATTATAGGGAGTGATGTTTAACCTCTAGTGCTTACATAGGATAATTTTCGTCATGAGTACAATAACAATTACATGCCAGAAGTGTACAAAGATGATAAAATAAGGGCATTTATAAACCTAAAGTAAAGGGAGATGACTATAGTTGAGTATGAGGTAAAATTTAATCATTATCTCATTATGCATCCTTCATAGTGGCTACTGACAAAGACAAATGTCGAAAGTTTGAAGTGGGACTAAAATATAAGATTAGAATAAAATAACAGCTGCAGATCTTGAAAGTTATGCCAAGCTAAAAGCTACTACAATCAGGGTGGAAAGATTAGAAAAAAAAAAGATAGAGCAACGAGTAAAAAGATGGCCTATTGAGTATATGGGAGATTTTAATAGAAATAAAGGTAAACATAGAGATTATATGCCATCAAAGTCAAGTGTTAGGGGTGGTTACTCTAGCTATAGAGGGAGAGGATTATGAGTTTTATTATATGTAGGCAGTGGCCAAGGCCAAGTTATGCAATAATGACCCTCATTTGTACATTGTGGCAGGCAACATATAGGTGAATGTATAAAATTGACTAGTGGGTGCTACTTTTATGGTATTTTGATCATGTGCTTAGAGATTGTCCTGAAATGTCTAGAATGTATGAGAGAGGCAGAGGTAGAGGCAGAGCTACATCAGAGTCCAAAGTTGAAGTTTCAAAAGCAAGTAGAGTTAGAGTATCATTTGGCAAGGGTAAAGGCAGAGGCAGAACAACTACAATTGGCCAAGATATGAGTGTATCAAAAGGTCAAAGTTCTATAATCCTGATAAAGGTTAGAGTATTTGCCATGACTAGGCAAGAAGTTGTTGTTGCTCTATAAGTAATCATTAGTAAACCTTTTCTTTATGATTTAGAAGTGGATGCATTAATTGATCCTAGCTCCAAACATTCATTCATTTCATTAGACATGGCATCACAATTGTGTAGAAACATCAACCTTTAGGTTTTAATCTATGTGTTAGTATTTCTTTGAGACATGTAATGATTGTGGATAAGGTATGTCGTGGTTATGTGATTCATATTGATGACGTTGAGTTGAATGTTGATCTAGTATTGTTGCCACTCTGTGAGTTTGATGCGATACTGGGTATGGACTGGTTGTCCAAATATGATGTAATACTAAATTGTTTTACCAAGAAAGTTGTCATGGAATCTCCAAATAATATAAGGGTCATGTTTCAAGGGGAAAGACAAATTGTACTTGCATGTCTAGTTTCTGCTTGACCAATTACAATAAATAGGAATGTTTTCTAAAATTGACCTAAAATTAGGATATTATCAACTCAAAATTTCAAACCTAGATGTACCAAAGACAACTTTTTGAACTAGGTATGGGCATTATGAATTTTTAGTGATGCCTTTTGGTTTAACTAATGCACCATTTGTGTTATGGCGCTTATGAACAAAGTGTTCCAGCCTTACTTAGAAAAATTTGTAATTATGTTCATTGATGACGTATGGGTGTATTCAAGGAGCAAAGATGAGCATGAACAACATTTAAGGATTGTGTTGCAAATTTTTAGAGAAAAATAATTATTTGCTAAATTAAGCAAGTGTGAGTTTTGGATTAACTATGTGGTATTTTTAGGACATATATGTATATTAAATACATATTGGATTATGTATGCATGATGAATCAACCTATATGCAAATGTATTTTTGGACATGAATGTCATGATTTGTAAATGAAAATTATCATTACAGCTCCCACCTAATGCCATAATATGATCATCAACTTGTTCTGTCAAATTGTATTTTTATAGGTCATTCCATTCCTAGAACTTCCTACCACCAAGCTATCTTTTCATTAATTTTTGAGCCATGGTATTCTCTTCATTAGTTTTGAGAGAGTTTATAAAACAAGTTTAGATACATGCTATGTTTCAATGGCTTTACCTTTTCCCTTAGATTCTTGAGATGCTCTGGCTTTCTTGGTTTGTTGTTGGGTTGTAGAGGGCATCTCTCTTCTTTTATTTAGCCAACATGGTCGTTAAGTTGTAACATTCTTATCCATATTCATTAAAATTCTTATATTAACATATTCATTGCATAAATGATTTGTAATCCCATATGAACATATGTAATGGATAAATGATCATTTAGATATGTGAATTGGGTTAGCACGACGATGACACTTGCACCATTGCATTTGGGACACTTGAACATATATGTAATGTTTTTATAGTTGCATGGCAAATTATCTTATGTTGTGTGCATGATAGAACATCTTAAATAATGGTGTTTTAGAGCTTATTTAAAAGTATAAAGGGCATATAGGGATTAGGAGATGTGTAGAGGTGATGAAAGAGTAAAGAATATAGACTAAATGAGGAATATTGAACTTCCAACCAATGGTAGTGAGACACCATGATGTTGTCTTATTAGGGTAAGTAAAATTTTCATCTTTTAGGATTATATTGGAGAGCCAAAAATGTGAGGGAGTGCAGAAAATAGGAAGAAAGAAAGGATGAAAGGAGGAAGAAGAAGAAGAAGAAGAGGAAGAAGAAGAAGGAGAGGGAGATGAGTGAGGTAGCTTAGAGGAAACCCTAAGCTTTTTAGGTTTTGGCAAAAGAGGTAAGTAATTTTATCTTCTTCGCACATGAAATTCCCCCACATAACATGTTAACTATACATGATTAGAAATAATTATGGAGTAATTTGAGGTGGAGCTCATGTATGAAGGTTGAAGCTCAAAAGAAATAAGAGCTAATTGTGTTGGTTTTGTTGTTATAGCCGATTTTGTACCCACAATTTCATTACACTAGAAGAGGAATTAGTTAAAGTGTAAAACATAAAAGTTGTAGCTATATGCCCCATCTAAATGGATGTAAAACAGTTTTACTTAAATTGGTGTGTGTAAGGAGATATGGTTCCTTCATTAGGGGTGGTTCACAACTAACTGAAATCTCCTCAGTATTTCTATTTTCATATATTTTGATGACTTTATGTGTTGATTTAGACAAGGTAAAAAATGTGAAATTTGTAGATTTGTGTACCTTCCGAATGCCTATAAACCAATTTTGTTTTATTTGTTGTGTATAAAGAAATATGGGTCATTGATTGTGACTGACCCTGAACCAGATGAAACCTCATCAGTCTTATAATTCTATTTTCCAAAAATTTGATGGCCATAAAATTAGAATTTGGTGATGTGTTAAACTTGAATGTTGTATATTTATTTCTTATCTACATTATTGTAAAATAATTTTGCTAAATTTTTCATCATTGATGAGATATTTCCCCATTATCATGACTAATTGTCACTATGTTAAAAGCCTGCTCACCCTAACATTGGTTATTTGTTTTGGTGATTTTATAGATTGAATTAGACAATGAGTACAAAATGAGAAATGTTCATTTATGTATTTTTTTAACTTTTGGTAAATCTGTTTTGCAATTGGATTTGTAAAATTTGAGATATACCTAAGATTATAAGACCTAATCATATTAAGATGACTTTGAAACATGGTAAAATTAAAAAATTCACCACATTTTTATACAACTTATATTGACCTGAAATTTGACTATATTATATCATTATGTGTCTAGTATATTTGAAAAAAAGAATAAAGTCATTTGGATAAGTGTATCTAGAGTAATGCCATAGTTGCATACCAATCATTCATAATCATTTTTACATGCTCATAACCATGTATGTATCAAATGTTAGGATCTTAACACCTTGAGGAAGCCTTAAAGAGAGAACCAAACCTACCATAAAGTTTAGTCACATCAAAAGTTGAGTAAAAACTATAATTAGATTCTAATGTGTATGTGTGATAATTTTATGATATGATTAATTTTATGATATGATTATATCCTATTACATGTATATGTGATTAAATTGTTACATTTTACATGTGAATAGAAGTCAAGTGAGAATGATATGCTTTTAATGATTACTTGGTATACCATTGTGAATGAACACTTGCATAAAGGATGTTGTGACTAACTTGCTAAACACTTACAAATCAATTGGAAAGGACCAATACGTTCTATTGACATAAGTTATTGATCAAATGATTCATTTGTTATATGTTGGCTAGCAAAATCAAATGTTACTTGAATCACATGAATTTCCAGGAGCAATTTTGCCTTGTAAGGTCACAATAAAAATCATTCTATTGCATTTACACTTGCTTTGTCAATTCTTATACTTATAATGTATCCTCATTATATTTGATTGTTGGTTGTGTCATAAGAATCAGATTATTATTTTTATTCATTGAGTCACGACTCAAATATTTTTCAGATATTGAAGCATAAGGTTTAGATATTTTAGTGCATATAGTTTTGCATATAGACACATGAAACACAAGTCATCGACTTAATTTCAATACTATCTCTCCTTGTATCATGTACATATGTTTAGATAGGTACCAGTTTATAGTCACTAGTCTTGAACATTAGTTAACATATATGTACATTAAATATGTGTTGGATTGAGTATGTATGAAGAATCAACCTTTATGCATACGTATTTTTGGGCATGAATGCCATAATTAGTAAATGAAAATGATCGTTACAATTTTTAGTCTCAGTGCAAGGACAGGTTCCATGGGACATATATATGAACACGACATGACTTTAACACTATTATGCATTATCATATCATATAGTCTTATATGTCAATAGGACATTAGCAGAGGGTAGTCATGGTACTACATATGGCTTACGAAGGAGATAGGAGTCAACCGATTTGCATTCCATAGAAGCATCATGCTAACCATTAAGAGATCAAACTATTGATAGAGCTAGGTCTCCACACATTCATTCATTTCATTGAACATGGCATCACAATTATGTAGTAAGCATCAAACTTTAGGTTTTAATCTATATGTTAGTAGTCCTTTGAGATATGTGATGATTGTGGATAAGGTATGTCGTGATTGTGTGATTCACATTGATGATTTTGAGTTGAATGTGGATCTAGTACAGTTGCCACTCTGTGAATTTGATGTGATACTGGGTATGGACTGGTTGTTTAAATATCATGCAATGGTTAATTATTTTACTAAAGAAGTTACTATGGAATCTCCAAATCATACAAGGGTTGTGTTTCAAGGGGAGAAGCAAATTGTACCTACGTGTCAAGTTTCTACTATCAAGGTTTTTCACATGATTAAAAATGGTTGTGAGGCTTGTTTGGCACATGTGGTAGACACAAGGTTCATAAGTGAATTACTTAAGAACATTTTCATGGTAAATGAGTTTCTATATGTGTTCTCAGCTAACTTACCTTGTTCGCCACTTCATAGGGAGATAGAATTCATAATTGAGTTAAGAATTCATAATTAAGCTAGTCCTAAGAACTATACTGATATCAATTCCACCTTATAAGATGGCTCTAATTGAGTTGCGATAATTAAAGACCCAATTATAGGAACTACTTGAAAAGGGATTGATCAGACCTAGTGTGTCACCTTTGGGTACTCTAGTATTATTTGTTAAAAATAAAGATGGGATAATGAGGTTATGTATTGATTATAGACAGTTAAATCAGGTTACTATGAAGAACAAGTATCTTTTACCAATGATAAATGATTTGTTTGACCAATTACAAGGAGCACAAATGTTTTCGAAAATTGACTTGAAATCAAGATATTATCAGCTTAAAATCTCAATCCCATACTTACTGAAGGCAACTTTCTAGATTATATATGGGCATTATGAATTTTTTGTGATGCCATTTAGTTTAACTAATGCACCAGCTGCATTTATGGCTCTTATGAACAAAATGTTCCAGCCTTACTTAGACAAATTTGTAGTTGTGTTCATTGATGACATACTGGTGTATTCGAGCAACAAAGAGAAGCATGAACAACATTTAAGGATTGAGTTGCAAATTTTGAGACTATTTTCTAAATTAAGCAAGTGTAAGTTTTGGATTGACCATGCGGTATTTTTAGGACATAGTTTATGAGAAGGGCATATAGGTGGATCCAAACAAAATTGATGTAATAGTAAAATGGGAAACTTAAAGAGTATTACAGAAGTCTAAAGTTTTTTAGGACTAGTTATTTATTATCGTCAATTTGTTTAGGGGTTTTCTTTTATAGCTACTCCTTTGACTAAGTTACTTTAGAAAAGATACACTATTTCAGTGGCCTAAAGCATGGTATGAGAGTTTTGACGAATTAAAAGATAGGTTGATGTCGGCCCCAGTGTTAGCCATTCCTACCGATAATGGAGGATTTATAGTATATAGTGATGCCTCTCATCAAGGTGTGGGATGTGTTTTAATACAACAAGATAAGGTAGCTGCATATATATGTAGACAATTAAAGCCTTACGAATTATATTACCCAATACATGACCTAGAACTTATTGATGTTGTGTTTACTTTGAAAATATGAAGATATTACTTGTATGGAAAAACTTTTCAGATATTTACAAATCACAAAAGTTTGAAGTATTTGATGAGCCAAAAATAATTAAACATGAGACAGAGTCGGTCTTTAGAACTGCTAAAAGATTATGATTGCACCATTATGTATCACTTAGGGAAGGCAAATGTGGTTGCTAATGTTTTGAACAATAAATCAAGAAGCAGTGTAGCTCATTTACAGGTTTTTCTATTGTCTTATTTAGTTCAATTACGAGTTATGAATATGGAACTAAACATATAAAAGAATGGGATATTGATTGTTACTTATCAAGTGAGACCAATGTTGCATGATCAAATTAAAGAAGCACAAGGCAAGGATCCAAAGTTACATAGAATGTTTGAAATAGTAAAACAGGGGAGACATAGTGAGTTTGATATTCAAAATGATGACTTGATGTTGGATTATCATATTTGTATGCCTAATATTAATAACTTGCAAAGAGAAATCCTATAAGAATCACATAATGCTCCATATGCCATGCATCTAGGAATGATGAAAATGTATAATGCCCTGCAATCTCATTTTTGGTGGCCTAAAATGAAGAAAGATGTAGTAGCTTATGTTTCAACATTTTTGACTTATCAGCAGATCAAAATAGAACATCAAACACCAGTTGAAAAATTGAAACCATTGACGATTCCAGTATGGAAATGGGAAAGAATAACCATAGACTTTGTATATGGTTACATAAAACTTTAAAGAAGAATGATGTTATATGGGTGATCATTGGTGGACTAACTAAGTCAGCATTGATGGACAAACTAAGTCAGCTCATTTTTTGCCTATTCGATGGGGTAGTTCACTTAAGCTTTTAACCAAGAAATATATGGATGAAATTATTATATTACATGGTGTTCTATTGTCCATTGTAGCATATAGAGATCCACGATTTACATCTCAATTTTGTGTTAGTTTGTAATATGCTTTGGGTACCATGTTGAGTTTTAGTATTGCTTTTCATCCTCAGATAGATGGCCAATTAGAAAGAACAATTAAAACACTTGAAGACATGCTTCGAGCTTATGTGATAGAGTTCAAAAGTGCATGGGATAAATATATTACCTTGAGTGAATTTGCTTATAATAATCATTATCATAACAACATACAGATGCCACCATATGAAGCACTATATTAAAGAAAATGTTGAAGTCCTATCTATTAGAATGAAGAAGGGATGCATGTTTTAAAAGGGCAACAACTAGTGCGAGGCATTGTGGACAAGGTGAAGGTAATCAAGAGCAAATTTAAAGCAGCTCAAGATAGGCACAAGAGCTATACAAACCAACACAAAAGAGATATGGAATATGAGGTAGGAGACAAAGTGTTCCTTTAAGTTTCACTATGGAAATGAATAATTTGATTCAATAAGAAGAGGAAACTTGGTCTTTGATACATAAGACAATATGAGATCCTAGAAATAATCAATCCATTGGCTTACAGGCTAGCACTATCACTAAAGATGGGTCAGATTCATGATTTATTCTATGTGAGTGTGCTAAAAAAGTATCGGTTTGATCATACTCATATACTTAGGGATCCAATAATAACAATTATAAACGATGTAAGTTACATTGAATAACTAGTGAAAATCATTTGTTATAAGATAAAATAGTTACGAAATTAAGAAATCCCTTTAGTTAAGGTAATATGGAGAAACCACTCACAAGAAGAGGCTACATGGGAAACCAGCGAGAACATTAAATGACAATATCCATATTTGTTTACAATATTTAATTTTAAGGATGAAATTCCTCATAAGAGGGGATGAAATGTAACATCCCTATCCACATTCATTGGCATTCTCCCTTGAACATATTCATTGCATAAATGATTTGTAATCCCACATGAATATATGCAATGGATAAATGATCATTTAGATATGTGAATTGGGTAACCCTGACGATGACACTTTCACCAATACATTTTGGACACTTGAATATATATGTAATATTTGTATAGTTATATGGGAAATTATCTTATGTTGTGTGCATGATATAACAACTTAAATAATGGTGTTTTGGAGCTTATTTAAAAGTTTAAGGAGCATATAGGAATTAAGAGATGGATAGAGGTGATGAAAGAGTGAAGAAAAGGGACTAAAAGAGGAATTTAGAACGTGCAACCGATGGTAGCAAGATACTATGATTTTGTCTTGTTAGGGTACGAATACAAATGAATTTTGTCATTTTTTCAGGATCAAATTGGAAGGCCAAAAATATGAGGTAGGGCAGAAAATAAGAAGAAAGAAAATAAGAAATGAGGAAGAAGAAGAAGGAGAGGGAGAATAGTGAGTTAGCTTAGGGGAAACCTTCAACTTTTATAGTTTTTGGCAAAAGAGGTAAGTGATTTTATCCTTTCTTGCGTGAAATTCCTCCCTCATCACATGTTAAACATACATGATTAGGAAGAATTATGGAGTAATTTCAGTTGGAGCTCATGTATGAAGGTTGAAGCGCAAAAGAAATAAGAGCTAATTTTATTGGTTTTGTTGTTAGAACATATTTTGTACCCATAATTTCACAATAATAGAGGAGGAATTAGGGAAATTGTAAAGCATGAAAATTGTAGCTTTATACCCCATCTATATTTCTGTAAAATATTTTTACTTAATTTGGTGTGTGTGAGGAGATATGGCTCCTTCATTAGGGGTGGTTGACAACCAATCAAAATCTCCTCAGTCTTTCTGTTTTCATATACTTTGATGACTTTATATGCCAATTTGGACAAAGTGAAAAATAAGAAATTTTTAGGTTTATATACTCTCTAAATGCCTATAAAATAGTTTCACTTGATTTATTGTGTGGAAAAAAATATGACCCATTGATTGTGACTGACCTTAAACTCATGAAACCTCATCAGCCTTATAATTATGTTTTCTAAGAATTTGATGGCCATAGAATTGGAATTTAGTGATTGTTAAACTTAAAAGTTGTATATCTATGCTTATCTACATTTTTGTTAAATAATTTTGCTAAATTTATCATGGTTGATGAGATATTGCCCCTTCATCATGACTGATTGCCAACATGTTAAAATCCTGCTCACCCTGCGATTGCTTTTTTGTTTTAGTGATTTTATATACTGAATTAGACAATGAGTAAAACATGAAAAATATTTCTTTATGTGTTTTATAACTTATGGTTAATCTGATTCGCAATTGGATTTGTAAAATTTGAGATAAACCTAATAATGGAAGACCTACTTAGGCTGAGATGACATTGAAACATGACAAAATTAAAAAATTCACCACATTTTCTATATTTATTAACCTGATGCATCTAGCTTATTTGAAAAAAAAGAATCAACTCATTTGGATAAATGTATTTAGAGTTATTACTATGAGAATATAGAAAGTTCAAGCTGCCATATAAGGAAAATATGCATAACCAATAGGCCCATTTGCATGGATCATGCCATAGTTACATACCAAGCATTCATAATCATGTTGCCATATTTATAATGATGTATGTATCAATGTTAGGATATCAACACTTTGAGGAAGCCTTAGAGAGAGAACCAAATCTACCATAAAGTTTAGTCACATCAAAAGGTGAGTAAAAACCATAATTAGATTTTGATGTGTGTGTTTGATAATTTTATGATATAATTATGTTATATTATATATGATTAGATTGTTATATATGAATACAAGTAAAGTGAGAATTATATAGCCCTAATGATTACTTAGTATACCATTGTGAATGAACACTGGCATATGGATCGAAAAGAATGTTGTGACCGGCTTGTCAAACACTTGCAAATCACTTGGTAAAGGGAACAATATGTCATATTAGCACATGTTATTGATCATGTGACTCATTTGTTATATGTTGGTAAGCAAAATCAAATGTCACTTGAATCACATAAATTTTCAGGAGCAGTGTTTGCCTTACAAGGTCATGATAAAAATTAATCTGTTGCATTTGCACTTGCATAGTCAATTCTTCTACTTGTAATGTATCATCATGATATTTGATTATTGGTTGTGCCCTAAGAATCTTATTATTGTTTTTATTCATTGAGTCGTGACTCACCAAATTGTAGTAATATTTTTCGAATATTGAAGCATAGCGTTTGGATACTTTGGAGCATAGAGTTTTACATATAGACACATGAAGCACAAGTCGTCGACTGAATTTCAACACTCTCTCTCCTTATAACATGTACATATATCTAGATAGGAACCAATTTATGGTCATTAGTATTGAACATTTGTTAACTTATATGTACATTAAATGCATGTTGGATTAAGTATATATGAAGAATCAACCTTTATGCATATGTATTTTTGGGCATGAATGCCATGATTAGTAAATGAAAATGGTCATTACATAAGTTCTCCTCAATTTTAGAGCTAGAGTTGGTGTAAGATGGTTGGGGAATCTTTATAGTAGGTTGTTTGAATCTTTTGGTGATTCAAATTTTGGATGCCATGGTGAGTAAATGATGTAAAGGAATATGCAACAAATATTGATAGAGATAGAGAGAATATGACAATGGAATCATATTTTGAAAATGATTAGGGTTTAGGAGGTCTTAATAGAAGTTCAATGTGTCTCCCTTGTTTTATTAAAAGAAAGACCATTAAGAATGTTTAATAACTGTTGTGAGTTAGACAATAGTTATTAAACATGACTATTAACTTGATTTAGTAAGATGCTTCAACCAATGATGGTCGTTGGTTCGCAACGACCATTAGAAATTATGACAACAGTCATTGGGGATTCACAACAATCATTAATATCAATAGTTTCAAATTGAAAATCTCACATGTAATGCAATAGTCATTGTGAGCTCTGAATGGTCATTGGCCATGTTTCTCAATACAAAACTTAATTTAAAACTAAGTTTTCAATGACCTAAAGATTTGAAAGCATAACTGATGAATATTATCAATTAAATTCAACAAAATGATCACGAATTTAACTAACATTTGGATATAATTAATCATGACCATACACAATTAAAATCTTTATACATTGAATGTAAATACTTCAAAAGTTATCAAATATCAACATATGCAACAATGATTATGGGTATATTGATAAGGAGATGAACCTTATTGAAGTATTTCAAGGTATTTCCATCTATCATACCAAGTTCCCTTTCGATAAATTGCTTCCTTTCATCACAAAGAGGTTTAATGAATATATGTACCAATTGGTGGTTAGTATCAACAAATTATAACATAATATTGCCAATATTAGCATGATCCTTAAGAAAGTGATGTATTATCTCTATATTTTTGCTTCTAGAATATTGAATAGGATTTTTTAACAGGTTTATAGCACTAGTGTTATCACAATTAATAGCAACTTGTTTTACAACAATGTTGTAATTAAGAAGTTGTTGTTTCATCCATAAGATTTATGCACAACATAGGGTAACTGCTACAAATTTAGCTTATACAGTTGATAAAGCAATAGTGTTTTGCTTTTTTCTACTCCAAAACACTAAACATTAACCATGTAATTGTGATATGCTTGAATTGTTCTTTTTATCTAAGGTACACCTAATAAAATCAGTAGCAAAAAAAAAAAAAACATTTTGGTCAAATGATGAACTCTTAGGATACCAAAGTCCTAAGTTAGGAGTACCAATAAGATATTTTAGTAAATATTTTACAACATACAAGTTAGATTCCTCAGGGTTAGATTAATATCTATCACATAATCAAATACTAAACATAATATTAGGTCTAATGGCTATGAGATAGAGTAGACTATCAATCATGCCTCTGCATAGTTTTAGATCCATATTCTTACAATGTTTATCCATATCAAGCTTAATGTTAGTGCTCATAGGTGTCTTATAGGGTTTGTTATTGCTCCTTCTGAATCTTTTGATTAATTGCTTTGCATATTTAGATTGGTTGATGAAGATTCCTTTCTTCTCTTATTTTATTTGTAGTGTAAGGAAGAATTTGAGTTGTCCTATCATGCTCATCTCAAACTCACTTTTCATTGGAGAAATCTTTACACAAGCAAACATTAGTGGCACCAAATATGATATCATCTACGTATATTTATACTAGCAAAATGTCCTTTTTCTTTTTTATTATAGAAAATAGTTGTATCTACCAATCCTTTGGTGAAACCTTTCTCCTCAAGAAAGTTATTTAATCTCTCATAGTAGGCTCATAGAGCTTGCTTTAAGCCATATAAGCCTTTGGTGAGCTTATACACATGATTATGAAAGTAATGGATTTCAAATCCAGGAGGTTGTTCAATAAAGACTTCTTATTCAATGCGAAAAATTGAGAAATACAGTTTTGACATTCATTTGATATAATTTGAAATTCATGTGAGATGCAAATAAAAAAATAATTCTAATGGCTTCAAGTCTTGCTACAGGTGCGAAAGTCTCATCAACGTCAGTCACTTCTTCTTGGTTATAGCCTTTGGGTACTAACTGAGTCTTATTCCTAACCATAACTCCATACTTATCTAGTTTGTTTTATATAGAACCAATTAGTTATAATAACATAATGGTTAAGAGGTCTAGGAACTAAGGTCCACATTTTGTTTATTTCGAATTGATTGAGTACTTGTATAGCAAGAACCTAATGCTCATCTTTAATGTCCTCATATATGGTCTTATGCTCAACAAAGGATACAAAAGCAAGATTAAGATATGCATTTCTAAAAGTTGATCTAGTTGTGACCTGACTTAATGGATCCCCAATGCTAAAATTGTTTAGGCGATCTTTCTTGAAAATCTAACTCCATTTATAGCTGAGTTTGATCTTCACTCAGATTTCGAAGAGGTGGATCTTCATTTCTTTAATTTCTTATGTCTTGTAGCTTGTCCATATTATTTCCTTATTCTCTAATATTTAGCTCACTCAAGAGACCTACAAGATCATCAATATCTTCTTCTATTCTTGAAGAAGTGAGGTCAGATTTATCAAATACTACATGCATAAACTCCTATATAGTAAGTGTTCTCTTGTTGACAACTTTATACCCTTTGCAAGTGGTAGAGTATCTAAGGAAAATTCCTTCATCAAATTTAGAGTTAAACTTACTAAAGTTGTCTTTAGTGTTTATAATAAAATGCTTGCAACCAAAAGCTCTAAAATATGCAGTATTGGGCTTTCTATTGTTTGACAACTCATAGGGAGTTTACTTTAGTAAGGGTCTCACTAAAACTCTATTTAAGACATAGCAAGAAGTATTTACAGTTGTAGCCCAAAAATACTTAGAAAGATTGTACTCATTCAACATGGTTCTCGCCATTTCTTGAAGAGTTATTTTTTTCCTTTCCACTACCTTATTTTATTATGCGATTTTAGGAGTTATAAAGTTATGTGAGATACCATACTTATCACAAAAGCTACGAAACTTAGTATTCTCAAACTCACCTCCATGTTCACTCCTATTATAAGAGATTTTCAAATCCTTTTGGTTTTGAATTCTATTGGCAAATGTTCTAAATGCATCAAAATAAAAATCCTTATGTGCGAGGAATAACATTTAAGTGTACCTAGTATAATCATCTACTATGATAAATGGATAATGCATGCCTCATAAACTAGCTACCTTAGTAAGGCCAAAAATATCCATGTGAAGTAATTGCAATTGTCTAAAAGAACATACCTAGTTTTTGGCTTTGAATGACGATTTAATTAATTTACCTTTTTAACATACTTCACAAACTCTTTTCTTTGTCAACTTGATTTCAAATATACCTTTAACTAAGTCTCTTCTATTTACCTTATTATGGAGTTCTTCGTTACTGTGCCTTAGCCTTCTATGGTAAGTTTGACCTTCATCAATTATAGTAGCTAAACACTTTGCATTGTGGTTAGCAATAAAATTTAAATTAATTGCATAGATATTATGAACTCTTTTACCAATGAATAGAATTTTGTTGTCACTCATCAATGATACATAGCATGCTTGTGGCTTAAACATAACTCTAAGGCCTTTGTCACATAACTGACTTACACTTATCAAGTAATGCTTAAGTCCATCAACAAACAGTACTTTATCAAGGATTCATCATCCTTATCAAATTTACGTATCCCAACAATTTTGGCTTTGCCATTATCTCCAAAAGACACATTTCTAAAACCTTCAATCTCTTTCAAGTGAGAGAAAAACTTTCTTTCTCTTGTCATGTGATTCGAACATACACTGTCAAGAGACCACTCTTGCCCTCTAACTTGGGATTTCACGTATATCTACAAAATAAAGAAGATTATGTCTTAAGTACCCACTCCTTTTTAGATCCTAGAGGTTAGCTCTTGCCAACTACTTATCATGCCTTTTAGATTGGCAATGAAAGGCAATATGGTCATATATACCATAATAAAAACAATCACCATCAAAGTGAGTTGGTGTTCTACCTTTAAGTGGTACATATATATAATGTCTTATAAACTTATAGCTTCTTTGAATAGTGTTTCTAGGAGTATTTTTCATGTGAATAACTCTCTTATGTTATGTGTCTATACCCATAGTTATGTCAATCTTTGTGTCTTTGCACACTTTACCACTTAGGCTTATAAAAGTGATAAACGTAAGCATAATTTGCTCTAAAGGGAGCATTTCTTAATCGTGTGTGATTGTGTTGAGACTTTTGTTTTAAGCCATTAATTGTGGCATATCATTTTTTGAAGCCTTTTTATTTTATAACAGAGTTAAAAACATTATTCTTTTTGGCCTTAATAAAGACGATTTGAGAAGAGGAGGGAGCCATTAATGGATGAACTCCTTAACCTAATCCATATTTAATGGATGGACTTCTTTAAACCTCAAGGATGGAATCTAAGTTTTTATTTACTTTAGTGAACTTGCTGAGATTTTCCTTTAGTTTAAGATTCTCAATTATGAGAGACTTTACCTCTTTAGCTAGAGTTTCTTTACTCTTAGCACATTCATACAAGGATTTGTTCTCTTTTTGAAAGGAAGAGGTATTAGACTTAAGAGTCTCATTGCTCAAAGTGTGTTTGGTAATTATATAGTACAACTTATCTCTAGAGTAGGAGTTAAAAGGTTCTACCTCTTTATCACTATCACTATCACTATCACTGTCACTGCTAGATGTGCGTTCTTAAGGATTGATTTGATTATTCTTCAGTTTCCACGAGATAAAGGTTATCAAGTTCCTTTTTTGTCTCACATTTATCAGGTTTGAAATCACTAGTGTCATCTCAAGTGGCTTTATACACTTCTTTTCCTTTTTTAGAGGTGTGTTTCTGGAAGGGAACTTACTTTTCTTGATCTTAAGACAATCTGATTTTATATGCCCTTTCTCATTACATCTATAATAGGCGAGTTGACTTTTGGTACATCTCCTCTTGTACCTCCTTCCCTTTCTACCTTTTTTTCTTGAAAGGAATTGCTTTATTTTATTGGTGTGAAGGCAAGATGCTCATCTTCATTTGCTTTCTTTGTCATCACTAGAATAATAAGATATTAGTAAATAAGAGGCAGAAGGAGTTTCAGAATGTACCTCTTTTGCTTTCAATGCCAAGTCTTTCTTTCTCATCCCTAAGTTTTTAGTAAGTTTCGCAAGAGTGAGCTTATAAGCCAATAACTTTCCAATAAGCTTATTAAGTTAAAGGACTTCTAGTTTGTTGACTTCCTCTACAGCTATCTTCTTAACTTCCCATTTATCTTTGGGAAGTGTTCCTATAATTTTTGCTACCATGTCCTCATTTGTGTATGAATTTCCTAAGGTCTTGAGAGTGGCCACAATGTCTATGAATCTATTGTACATCTCTGTAATAGTCTCACTAGGTTGGTATACAAATGCTTCATACACATATGTATGCATTTGTATCTTTTTCTTTTTCACTTCACTGGTTTCTTCATGCTAAGTTTGCAATGTGTCCTATGTTTCTTTGGCTAATGTACACATTTGTGGCTTAGTATATTGAAACTTATGGATTGTACAGAGAGGAACATGCATTGTTCTTCTGTTATTTAGGTTTGCCTTCTTTTTTTTTTAGTAGTCTACTCATTCTTTGGCTTTGGTATAAGAATATCTCCCACTAGCTTTGTCAGAACCTCTCTTCCTTCTAAAACAATGTGCCATAGGTTAATGGTGTCACTGTCAATGAAGATCTCTATACGATTCTTCCAGTAGCCATAGTCATCTCCCTTTAAGAATGGAGGCCTATGAATGGATTGTGATTCTCCAGTACTTGCCATGATCTTTGCTTTGTGCACTTAAGCTTTCATCAAGAGCCTACTCTAATACCAATTATTGTCTTTTGATCCCATAAAAGAGGGGTTGAATAAGGTAATGGCAATTATGCAAATTCAAACTAAAAATGGAAATAGATGAAAAATCAATACATAAAATTTGTAGAGGTTCGACACAACTTGCCTACATCCTCCCTTTAGTATCTCCACTAGAGCCTTCACTATTTAGATAACATAAGGTGCTATCAACACCCTTTACACGGGTAATCAAGCCTTTAAAAATGATAGATTTTTAGGCTTTATCAACCTTTTACAAGTAGTTACAATTACTACTTAACTTTAGCCCAAATTAGTTTTCAAGTACTAATTAAAACCTTTCACAAACTGAGGTTTTTGATGGTTTCTAAATCTAAAATTTCCTTAGGCAAAGGACATAACTATAATATAGAGAAAAACTCTCTCACTTAAGCAATAATGATCACTTAAAATATACTCATAAGGTAGGCTTGATGTGCTATGAGAATGCAAAGATAAATTATGAACAACTTGTTTTTTAAACTCTAATTTAAAAATAACTCATTCACGCTTGATAAATGAATGTCCCTAATATATGCTAGATCACTCTTTGTTCACAATGTAACAACCTTTTTAATTAAGAATAGCTTTCACTATAGATTATTCACTTAATGGAATAGTTTTATATCTATTTATGTTGAGAATTGGTCCTTTTATAGCTTAAACAAAAACCTAGTCATCAAAAAAGAGCTGTCGGTTCACATTACAGCTATAAGCAAATAATGCTTAATGAAATATCTCCACACTCTTTGCTAAGACATCAACCATCATTAACTTCACGCATAAAACTAGTTGGAAAATTAAATTTTGACTTTAACGTTCATTGACATCAATGAAATGCTCGTTGGAACTAGATGTTATATAGTGGTTAGCTCAAGGCTCTTCCTTTAACTTTTTAAGTTGTATATTTCACTTTTTTTACAATGACTGTTAGACATAAACAATGGTTGTTGCTTTTGATCTCATTGCCTATTGGAGTAAAAATAATGCTCATTGTTGATTTTCCATAAAGCATGAACTTGGTGCTCATTTTTTAAAAAATTGCAGAAATGCTTTAACGACTATCGGAGAATTTACAATGCCTATTAAATATACCTTTAATGTCTATTGAGCTTTGAGTGTGTCTTGTTATAGGGTCTTAAAGTTATAGCTCAATTTATAACACTTTTCCAATGCTTGTTAGAGAATTTGCAATACCCGTTATGAGGTCTAAAGAGTAAGATTCATAGTTGAGCACTTTGCTAACACCTATTACAAAAGTACAATGCCTATTGTGAGGTTCAATGTGCATAGCTATGCCCAGCTAGTTGTCTAATGTCTATTGGGAATATGGGCAACACGTATTAAGAGGTCTAGAGAGCTTTACTCAAGCTAAAGTGTTTCTCCAACACCTATTGTGATATTTCAATGCCCATTGTAAGGTATATAATGCTTATTGGAAGTTTACAAGACTTGTTGGACTGATAAGCTGAGTATGCCCTAATCTTCATGCTTTAATACTTAGAATTTTCAATTATAATTTCTTCTCCAATCATCATAATTCAAAGAGGTATTGTTTCAGCAAGATCTAACATAAATAACTTAGATAAAGGTTAGCTCTTTGACTTGTTTGTAATCATCAAAATAAGACTTAAAACCTTGAATTCAATAGTAAGTTGGTTCTACAACCATGAAAGTTAGATGTATAACTACATCTTTAGTTGTGCTAACTTCTTATGAAAACTTAGAAATGGTGGTTATAGGCTTAGGTCTTTATGGGGTAGGTTTGGTCAAGGTTTGTCAAAGCTTTGTATTCTTGGGCATTATTATCTCCATCCTTTTAGGGATGAAACTAACATGATTTTCAATATCTTGCTCACACCCCAATAGTCAAAAAATATAGGGCTCACATGCCAAATTTAAGAAAGAAAATTAAAGAGTCCAAAAACAAAAAGCAAGCAACAAGAGTGGAGAAATGAAAAACAAAGAAAAATAAAATATAAAATAAAGTAAAAAAATTAAAAAAAGAAAGTGAACAATGAAAATATAAGGTTAAGAGAGCTTTGTTTTATGAATAATTTATGATTGTATCTTTATACTATAAGGCTTATTTTAGTACTAAGAATCTAAACTTTTCTTTTTCTAACATTTTTGTTTTATTTTTGCAACTTTTGATAATTTATCATTCATTATTGCTAGATAGAGGAAATTTCTTTATAAGAACTTAATTGAACATGTGTGTTTGTGTTTGAACTTAATGAAAGGATTTGGGTACATATAAGGTGTCTAATACAAAGCATTCCAAGTTACCTAGAAAATGAGATTCTCCTTTTCTATTGCTTACAAGGATTAATGACTATAAAGTGGAATTATAGGGTAAGTATGATGCAAGAATTATTTTGTTGTTTCTTATCTTTCTCTTTATTGTAATTTAGGCCATAGTTTAAGGACAAATTTTTTAAGGAAAGGGAGAATGATGAGATCCAATATAGGAGCAGGCTTAAAACCTCAAATAATGGTGGGAGATATTAAAAATAGCTTATTAAAGCTTTAAGAGTCACCACTAAAACTTTAAAGATCATTTTCTTGCTTATAGAAATCAAATTAGAACAACTTACTTCGTAAAGAAGCCATCAACCTTATTTTTATTATGTTACTTTATTAGTACTAGCATTATTTATACATGCTCCCTTATTTGCTATATTTTAAGAGATATGGGGTTGCACAGTGTTAAAGATTGGGAATCATAAAGGAACATGCAAGTACAAAGATTTAAAAAACTTGTACAAGCTAATCCTAGATTGTGAAGATTAGTCTTTGAGGTTACAAGGAGAAAGGAGGCCTTCTAATTATCAAGTTTAGGCCAAATTTGAGCACAAAATTAAGCCCTTGTGAATTTGGTCTTTCTTTACTAGTATTGGCTTATGACACCCCTATCCATATCCATTAGCATTATCACATAAACATATTCATTGCATAAATGATTTGAAATTCCACATGAACATATGCATTGGATAAATGATCATTTAGACATGTGAATTGCATAAACACGGTGATGACACTTGCACCATTGCATTTGGGACACTTAAACATATATGTAATGTTTGTATAGTTTTATGGCAAATTGTCTTATGGTGTGTACATGTTATAGAATCATAAATAGTGATGTTATATAGCTTATTTAAAAGTATAAGCAGCATCTAGGGATTAGGAGATGGATGGAGGTGCTTAAGGAGTGAGGAAGAGGGACTAAAGGAGGAAAGTGAACTTCCAACCAATGGAAGTGGAACACCATGATTTTGTTATGTTGCAATAGGTTTACAAATGGAATTTTTCACCCTTTAGGATCAGAATAGAGAGGTTAAATGTGAGGGATAGCAGAAGAAAAAGAGAGTTAATGAAGAAAGAAAGAAAGGAATAAGAGGAAGAAAAAGAAGGAGAGGGAGAATAGTGAGCTACCTGGGAAAGAATCCTAAAGTTTTATGACTATGGGACAACAGGTAATTTAATTTATCTTCTTCCCATATGAAATAAACCCCTCATGACATGTTAATCATGCATGGTTAGTGAGAATTATGGAGTATTTGAGGTAGAACTTTTGGACGGAAGTTAAAATTTAAGAGAACAAGAGCTGATTGTGTTAGGTTTTGTTATTAGAGAAGAATTTTGTACCTACAAGTTCATAACCCTAGAAGAGGAATTAGGGAAAGTGAAAAACATTAAAGTTGTAGCTTTATGCCCCATCTAAATGAATATGAGACATTTTTGCTTTATTTTATGTGTGTGAAAAGATAAGGCTCCTTCATTAGGGCTGGTTTACAACCAACTGAAATCACCTCTATCTTTCTATTTTCATATATTTTGATGACTTTATGTGATGATTTAGACAAACTGTAAAATATAAAATTTGTAGGGTTATATCCCTTATAAATATGTGTCAAGCATTTTTGATTTATTTGTTGTGTGGAAAGAGATATGGTTCATTGATTGTGACTGACCCTGTACTTAGATGAAACCTCACCAATTTTATAATTCTATTATCTAAGAATTTGATGGCCATACATTTAAAATTTGGTGATGTGTTAAACTTGAAAATAGTATACTTATGTATTATCTAAATTCCTGTAAAATATTTTTTTCCAAATCTAGCATGATTGTTGATAAATTTCCCCTTCATCATGACTGATTGTCACTATGTTGAAAACCTGCTCACCCTGAAATTGGTCACTTGTTTTGGTGACTTTATAGGCAAAATTAGATAATGAGTAAAACATGAAAAAAATTTTCTTATGTTGTATAACTTATAGTAAATCATTTTTACAATTTGATTTGTACAATTTGAAACATACCCAAGACTATAAGACCTATTCAAGCTGAGATGACATTGAAATAAGGCAAAATTCAAAAATTCACCACATTTTCTATATGTCTTATATTAATATGAAATTTGAGTATGTTGCATCAATGTGTGTCTAGTTTATTTGGAAAAAATAATAAAGTCATTTGGATAAGTATATCTAGAGTTATTGTTGTGCTACTGTAGCAAGCTCAGGCTACCGCATAAGAAAAATATGCATAAACACGAGGTCCAGTTGCATGGATCATGCCATTGTTGCATACCAAGCATTCATAATCATTTTGACATACTTATCACCATGTATGTATCAAATTTTAGGATCTCAACACTTTGAAGAAGCCCTAGAAAGAGAATTAAACCTACCATAAAGGTTGGCCACATCAATAGGTGAGTAAACATCATAATTAGATTATAATATGTATTTGTGATAATTTTATGATTTGATTATGTTCTATTATAAGTATATGTGATCCAATTGTTACATTTTACATGTCAATACAAGTCAAGTGAGAATTATATGCTCTTAATGATTACTTGGTGTACCATTGCAAATGAACACTTGCATATGGAACTAAAAGCATGTTGTGACCGACTTGTCAAACACTTGTGAATCATTTGCTAAAGGGACCAATATGTCCTATTGGCATATATTATTGATCAAATGATCCACTTGTTATATAATGGATAGCAAAATCAAATGTCACTTGAATCACATGAATTCTCGAGAGCAGTGTTTGCCTTGCAAGGTCAGGACAAAAATCAATCCATTACATTTGCACTTGTATAGTCAATTGTTATACTTATATTGTATCCTGATGATATTCTCAAGTTGGTTATGCCATAAGAATCTGATTATTGTTTTTATTCATTGAGTCGCGACTCAATAAATCACAATTACATTTTTCAGATACTGAACCATAGGGATTGGACACTTTGGTGCTTAGAGTTTTGCATAGAGACACATGGACCATAGGTCGTCGGCTAAATTCCAACTCTCTCTATAACATCCCTATCCCTATTCATTGGCATTATCACATGAATATATTCATTGCATAAATGATATGAAATCACATATGAGCATATGCATTGTATCAAATGATATGAAATCTCACATGAATATATGTACAAGATAAATAATCATTTAGACATGTGAATTGTAAAAACACGACAATGACAATGACACCGTTGCATTTGGGATACTTGAACATATATGCAGTGTTTGTGTAGTTATATGACAAATTATTTCATGTTGTGTGCTTATTATAGCATCATAAATAATGGTGTTTTAGAGCTTAATTAAAAGTATAAGGAGCATCTAGGAATTAGGAGATGGATGGAAGTGCTTAAGGAGTGAAGAAGAGAGACTAAACGAGGAAAAGTGACTTTCCAACCAATAGAAATGAAACACCATGATTTTATATTGTTATAATAAGTTTATATATGCTAATTAGGATCAGAATTGAGGGGAAAACTGTGGGTTATACCAGAAACAAAGAGAGAGCTAAGGAAAGAAGGAAGAAGAAGAAGAAGAAGAGAGGGATAAGAGTGAGCTGCCTAAGGTTTTCCAATTCTGGGACAGTAGGTAAGTAAATTTATCTTCTTTTCAACTAGAATTAACCTCTCATGACATGTTAATCATGCATGGTTAGTGAGAATTATGGAGTAATTGAAGTATAGCTATTGGATGGAAGTTGTAATCCAAGAGAATATGAGCTGATTCTGTTGATTTTGCTGTTAGAGCAGAATTTTGCACCCATGATTTTGTAACCCTATAAGAGGCATTGGGTAAACTTCAAAACATGAAAATTTTAGCCTTATGTCTCATATAAATGCATATGAAACAGTTTTACTTGATTCTGTGTGTGTGAAGAGATATGGCTCCTTTATCAGGAGTAGGTCAAATCCGAACCGAGATTATCTCAGTCTTCTATTTTTGTTATATTTTGAGGGCCTTATGTTCTGATTTATACAGAGTACAAAACATGAAACTTGTAGGGTTATATTCCCTATAAACACTTGTAAACCAATTTTAATTAATTTGTTGTGTGGAAAGAAATATGGCTCATTGATTGGGACTGACTCTGTACCCGGATGACACACCACCTTTCTTTTAATTCGGTTTTCCAAGAATTTGATGACCATAGACTCAGAATTTGATGATAGTCCAAACTTGAAAGTTGTATATTTATGTATGATCTACATACCTGTGAAATATTGTTGCCAAAGACAGCATGGTTGCTGAGATATTGTCCTTTTATCATGTCTGGTTGTCAACATGTTATGAACCTACTTGCCCTGAGATTGGCCTTTTGTTTTGGTTACCTTACAGACTGAACTGGATAATGAGTAAAAAATTGAAAATGTTACTTTATATGTTTTGTAACTGATGGTAGAATATTATTTCAATTGGAATGGTACAATTTGAGATACACCCAAGAGAGTAAGACCTACTCAGACTGAGAGGATGCTGCAATAGGGCAACATTTAAAAATTCACCACATTTTGTGTATGTCTGATATTAGCCTGAAATTTGAATATGTTGTCCCATTATATGTCTAGTTTGTTTGAAAAAATGAATCAAGCCATTTGGATAAGTATGTCGGGAGTTATTGCTATGACTGTGTAGCGAGCTCAGGCTGCCATATGAGGAATATATGCATAAACATAGGTCCACTTGCATGGATCATGCACCAAGCATTGATAATCATTTTGACATATTTGTAACCATGTATGTATCAAATTCTAGGGTCTCAAAACTTTGAGGAAGGCATAGAGAGGGAACCAAACCTACCGTAAAGGTTGGTCACATCATAAGGACAGTAGAAACAATAATTGGATTCAATGTGTGTGAGTAAAAATCATAATTGGATTCAATAAGTGTATGTAATAATTGTATGATATGATTATGCTCTATTACATGAATATATGATTGAATTGTTACATGTTACATGAAAATATAAGTCAAGTGAGAATGAATGAATTGTTACATGTTACATTGGAATAATATGATTATGTTTTATTACATGTATGTATGATTGACTTGTTACAAGTTACATGGGAATATAGGCCAAGTGAGAATTACATGCTCATAACGATTACTTGGCATATCAGCACTTGCATAGGGAACTAAAAGGGGCGTTGTGACTGACTTGTCC
>CATIWR010029984.1:0-43450 GCA_949677035.1 Omphalea diandra | reverse complement strand
GCTTGAAATTATTTGATTTAATATAAAAATCATTCTTTTATGACAAATAAAATTTGAGCTGTACTTAACTATTGAATTATCCCACACATTGGTAGAAAGGGGAGAAAATATGGGCTATTAATGAATGGATTGACTCTCCTTTCTTTCTTCTTCAATTATAAACTTGTTCAATTTTTATTGCTTATGAAAAATTGATTGCAAAACTTCTTTGGAAACAGAAACTCTATTTGATTAGAAACTTCTAATGGTATTAATAGTTCGTTGGAAATTTTGGTTTGAATCGGGTGCTCAAGACAGATCGACCCGAATTGGATATAATAATAATAATAATAATATCGATCCGAATTGAATACAATAATAATAATAACAATTGCCACATGTTGGAGGTCAGGAGCAATTGCTCCCGGCCTCATATGAAAAGGCACTTTAAACAGTTAATAAGGAGGGAAAATATTTCTTTTTTTTTTTTTTATCAGGAAGAAGGAAAAAAAAAGAAAAAACTCCTCCCTTAAAAAAGATAGAATATAAATTTCTGTGATATATAGCAAGGCCAAAAAAACAAGAGAATAATATATTTGGATTTTGAAAATTATTAGTGGTTTTTTAGTACTTTCATCAAGATTTAGGGTGAGTTTTTTTCCTTAATTTTTTTTGTATTGTTGTGGAATAATCAAGAGCTATATTAAAATCTTTTCATTTTATTTTTTAAATCTCTAACTTGAAGGTTAAGAAAAATAAACATCAAAAAATAAATAGATATAAACTTTTAAACTTTATTTACATCCTAAAAAAAACTTACAAATGAAGTTAATTTATTAATCTCGTTTACATTTCATTCCTTAAACCTTTAATCCTCTCTTATGCAGCAATCTCTTACTGGTGCCATGCAACACTTGGTCCTCTCTTTCAATGGATAAACAACTAAACTGATCTTCCTAGTTGAGTTCCAAAGGGTTTGAAAATAAAATAAAAAGACCATATAGGTATTGGGCTTGGGCGTTGGCCCTGTAAGCACCTACTGGGCCCTGACCTCTCAACAAATAATCTTTTTTCTGTTTGAGGCCGCCAACTACTGAATCTGAATATATGAATTTTTCACTATGAAGCTCAAGCTTAACTATTGAGTTTGTAATCTAATGAGGAAATGCATAAATATTTATGTATAATAAAGAAAAAAGTATTTATAAATTTATAACCATAAAATAATATACTTATTTAATTTCACTTTTCTAAAACTTTTTCATTTATTTCTTTTATAAATTTTTAGATATTAAATAATTTTTGTAATTTTAATTAATTCATACTTATTAATTAACCATTTTTAATTAATTATTCATATTTATTACTATTTATTATTTCTAATGATGATTTTTTATATATGTATATTGGATTTTTATAGCTAAAAATTTAGTATTTATCTATTTAACTTCTTATAAGAAAAAAAATTCAATATGTTGAAAAAAATTTTACCATTTAATTTTCTCTATAATAAGTCATATCTTCTTTTCTTGCATAGATGTAATGAATGTAAATATTGTTTGTATATTAAAATAAATAAAAATCATTATTATAATATATAATTTAAGTTTTTCTATTAAAAATAATTTTATAATCAATTTTTATTTTAAATAATTATACATAATTTAAATTTTATTATTAGAATAACTTATTTATGATAGAATTAAATCTAAAAAATATTAAAAGTACACTAATATATTAAAATTTTTAAGATCAATAAAAATATATTAATTAAATTTATAATTTAAAAATTTATAAAGAGATATAAAATCTTTTAAAACTAGTAAGATGTAAAAATGTATTTTAGAGTGTTTAAGCAAATAATACAAAAATATTAAATAAAATTTATGCATGATGCTGATTACCGTTTTAAATAAAGCTAGAAAACAATCAATGAGGATAATGAAATACGGTAAAAAGTTAGTCATTAATACATTTTTTATTTTATTTGGATTGGATGAACTTCTTTAGGAAATCATTAATTCTAAGATTATGTTTGGTTGAAAGGAGGAGTGGAAAGTGAATCTAAGTAATAATAATGGAAAGATGCATGAAAAGAGCAAATGCATCTTTGATATGCATAAAGTTTAAACACATTTTCTTTCCACTATTTCGTCCTTCCAAATTAAGAGAGACAAATACGATGTATGTTCATAGTATAATAGTAAAATTTTTGGAGTTAATTTAGATGATATAAAGATCTAAATTCAAAATATCATAATTTTAGACGTAATTTTAATATTATTTAAAGTGATAGTTTCTTATCTAATTTGAATTTACACGAAAAAGTAATCTAATCAAACTCCAAAAGAAATTTGAAATATCCCATAAATTTTTTAATTAAATATGATTTGATCCTAATCTAATCTTTGAATCAATCTAAATTAGTTCAACCAATTGAATGACTTGAATAATTGATTTTAAATAATTAAAAATATTAAAATTTATTTGAAAATAATTTTTTATTTTAAATCAAAGTATGAATAATCCAATATGAACTAAAAATGACACGAAGCCAGGATTTTTAAAAACTATACTGAATTGATCAATCAAAACAATAAAATAAAAGATTAATTAGTTATCTGGATAACTCTATGATTGGATCAATCTAGATTGATTTGGATTAACAAAATAAAAAATAATCAATTCAAACAATAAATTATTTAAATATATATATATTTTAGTATACTTATTATCACTAATCATTTTTAATTGCTAGTACCTAACATTGATCATAGTAGGTCGATGGAGGTTGTCAACGACAGAATGACCCATATAATTTTTCACTTTTAATATAATTTTCTCATATTAAATAATAAATAGTATAAATATAAAATATTTACTGATATAAGAAATTTTATAGTTTCAAAATATTATTTTAATGTATTTAAAATATTAAAAAAGTTTTTGTTATCTAAATAAATCATTTTTCATTAGATAAAAAAACTTAATTATAATTTAAGTTGTTAAATTACTAAATACTTTATCATGATTACTATCCTTTATAATGAACTGTTAGCCACTAATTGCTGGCTGCTGGCAGTGGAATGCTAACCATTAAAAATTGACTACATCTACTGGACTAAATATGCTGTCAATATGATGAAGAATTCAAATTCTACAATTCTATATCCTTTCAATATTTTAGATGTAAAAGAAAAAAAAAATCTATGGCTTGGTAGCAAAATATTTGAAAAGAAAAGTAATGAAATAAAAGTATGACAATGAGAAAGAAAAGTGTCGGCTCTAAATGTGCATGAGAACAAATCAAACAACGTTAGAATTCAACTACCATACATAAGATCCACTTTTCTGTTGAATTAATTTGCTAATAAGGAAGATTATATGATTGATTTCTATACGAAAAAAAAAAAGAGAAAAAAAAGGAAAATTTATAATTGCAGCCAATAATTATTTAGATTTATCTGTTTAATGCATGTGTCATCTATTTGAGTTTTTTTTTTCAATACCAAGTGCCAAACTACGAAGTCGCCTACTCTTCTTTCTATTCTTTTTTTCATTCAAATTTTTAATAAATTATTCATATAAGTAAAATTTATGGACATTTAAAAAAAAAATACATGCTTTTTTCCCTTACCAATCAATCTTTGATTGAGGAAATAATGAAATCTTGTTTAGATTTTGATCTCAAATCATCAATCTAATAATAAAAGTTTTTTTAAAATAAAATTTAGAATCATTTTGTTACTGTGTGAAGCATCTACGAAGCAATTTGGACCTTCTATCATAACTAACCATAAAGAGTGGACAAAGCTAGTAATGGTAGGCTATCCCAATCAAATTCGAAAGGTAAGTTATGGCATGATCCTTAGACAGTTGGGTTGATATGTTGCATTTTTCCTTCTCCTTTTTCTTATTTGGCTTGGGAACGAAGTAGTTTGTGTGTTTAACCCATTAATATACTTTAGAATAAGATATCTTTGCATTGATGGTGTGATTAGGTGTGAGCACAAATCTTAGATATATCGAATTCGACTAAAAAAATCATATTGAAAATAATCAAAAAAGAAAATAATTGAAAATATTCAAATCGTACTAAGCCAAATTTAATTGATTAATCAAAATATGCTTTATATATGTAAAATATAAATATTTATATTGTGAACACACACACACACACACACACACACACACACATATATATATATATATATATATAAACTTACATATAAGTTATTTATGTTCAAATATATTGTAAATAATTATATATATAATTATATACATTATATAATATATATGTATGTGTAGTGTAGATATGCTTCACATAATGTATATATGTATAAATTATTTAAAATATTTTCAAATAATATAAGATATATACACTATACATAAGTTATATATATCTTTAGAATAAATATCATAAGAAAAATAAAAATCATTAAATATTAGTTAATAAAATTTTTAATACTTAATTATGAAAGTTATTTATCAATCAACTTTATAGATATTGATAATTTATGATTATATAATAAATATGAGTATATAAATAATTTCATAAAATATATAATTAAAATCTAAATTGAACTGAACCGAAATCCAAAATTATTCAAATTGAACTATATCGACATTTAAAATTATCTATTATCGGTTCTGAATATTTGTAAATAACTGGTTTAGAACTAAACCTGACACTTGTACCTAATGCATCCAAGTTTGAATATTACTTATTTTTAATCTGGACACCAATTTGAAAATATGTGACAAGTCTAGTGAGATTAAATTTTAAATGATTTGTTCACTCAAACTATGTCTAAGAAAAAAAACAATATTTTCTTGCATATAATTATATGATTGTTACATATTTTTACGATTTACTTGATATATAATTAAGGTATTTTCAAATCAATTTATATATGAATTAAAATTAAATTTTTTTAAAAAATTAAGATTGTAATTTCAAATTAATTAAGTTTTATTGTGCAAGTATCAATGGAAAAGATATTTGTGTACATCTTATTAACAATAAGACAAATTCCTACGTGTAAAGAGAGAAAAATAAAGAATTTCATTCAATTCATTGGAATAAATCTAAATAGAAACAACAAAAGCAACAATAATAGCACTTAGAACAAAAGTTAGATATAATATTGAATGATTATAACTCATTAATGTTATAAAATAGTGTTTTACAAGCTTTCAGTTGAATAATAATTGACAGGTGATGCATAGGGCATTTCTTCTCACATGTAGGGCCCATGAATCAATCAATCACTTCTTTAGTAAAAGATGATGTCCTAAATTTAAGTGTCTCGAGTGCAAATCTATTAAAAGCTTGGTGTCTTTTATAGAAAAAAAAAAATTGATTCTCTCTCTTATTAATATTAATTATTAACTCATTGGCAACATTAATCACGCCCAAAAAAGAAATTAGAATGCTAATTTGATGATGGTACAGTATATACTCTATGATCCAAATTATTAGCCTTTAAGTCTTATATTTTTAACAATAAAACTAGTAATACTATACTTGAGTGGGCATCATATGAGATAAGGGATTAAATATTTAAATTTTAGCTAAATTTGATACATAAAAAAGTTATATTTTAAAAATAAAATAGATTTTTCTTTTTGTACTTCTAATTAATTAGACTCTATTGATTATTAAATATTATATTATTAAGATTAGGAAGCTGATTATATAATTTAAAACATTTAATTAATTATTTAAAATAATTAATTTTAAAATTATTGAAAAATGGAGTATTAGGACGATGACAAGTGGCAGTATGCTATTCTAGGCTAAATAGCAAGTATAACCAGTAGCAATTTGACAAATGAAGTTGTGACTAGTTATGACTGACAAAAAAGTATTTGATTTAAGAGGAGAAAACACTAGCAACATCAACGGTGAGTCCACCATCACTACTACTATCAGCATGTGTATAAAGCAAACCAAACCAAAACGAAAACGAGACCCTCCCTGGTCACGTTTTCAACAAGATGTGTTCATGGGTTTTTTGACATTTAGTGGGTTGTGGTGGAAAATGGCTTCTCCAGGACCCACTTGCTAAAGGGAGGAGAAAGCAAGTGCTAGGATTTCAACAACATCATCGCAAGTGGGCCTTTTGTTTCCCGTCCTGTCTCTCTATCTTCGAGACCATTCATTCATTTTCGTCTGGTTTGGTGTATTTTAAGCAAAGGAGATATAAAGGTGTTTTTTTTAACTGATGATTAAATTCCTAGAAGCTCGCACTATTGGAATTTCCCCCCTTTAAGTTTTAACTTGGATTTGTGTTGGATTCAAAGGTACTTTATTGGGTCTTTAATCTTTTTCTTGAATCTAATCTTTTATTTCGAATCTTTTTATTTAACTTTTTTTTTAATGTTTTTTAAAAAAAGTTTCAGTATTTTGCAGGATTACTTGCTCCTAGAAATGATGGGGGATATGCCTTTTTATGTCATGTAATTCTGTTTTGTTGACTATGCATTCGTGGGGATCTGGTGATGTATCTGTTCTTGGGTTTATCAGAGTCAATTGTTTCTACAGATTCTTGATTTGTTTCGGGTGAGATTCTCTCTGATTCTGGATTGTTCTATTACAACTTTTTTCCATATACTTTCATTTTTTTTAAGGTGAAACTAAAAAATTATTAATTTTTTCCTTATAGGATTGCTGGGGGTTTGAGGCCTCCTATGGTTACATCATATGTGAAGTTTTTATTAGACATGAAGCATTTTAGCTGAAATTTATATTTTTGTGGTGATTCGGGATGGACTCTTTATTGTTTTGTCTGAGTTTCTGATTTATTGAAAGAGAAAACTACATTTGTTTACATTGGACTGAGATGCCCTTTCTTTTTGTCATCAGCTGATATATTCTGTTATGCTTGGAAGTCATAATTATAGTTGCTCTTCTAGATTGATTGGCATATTTAATTAAATTCATGCTTCCATATCTGGAAGCTGTTTGTCATTGAAGATCCCTACTTGTTGATTTCCAAGCCATTCTATTTAGTATCTGTTTCTATATTTAACTACTTTTGATGCTGGCAAGATCATATTCACTACTACCTTCTGTTGAATAAACATATATCAGAGGCTTTTGGTTTTCTGGCTCATGTTTTGGAATCTCTTAAATAGAAACTTCTTATTTCATCTAATTTTCCTAATTCATTTTTCGAGTATATGAATTGACTGTAGGATCCAATTGTTTGTTTTGGCTAGTGATGTCTTAATTACCTACTACATCCTATCCTTCATTTCTTTCTCTTACATAATTTGACTTCTCAGGCCAAAATTTGCCAAGCTGCAATTGAAAAAAATTTCATACTATGGGTTGGCTAACCAAAATTGTCAAAAGTTCTAGCTATAAAGGCCAATATCATGGGAAATATGGAGAAGATAGATATTGGGAGGAGCCTCGCCGCTCTGTGGTAACCACAATGGCCACTGCTTATAAATTTTCTCAATTCTTTTGCATATCCATTGTACGAGGCTTTCCTGTTCTTTCTGAGAAGAACAGGATGCTAGAGAAAAATTTTCACACAATGAATTAGTTTATGAACATATGAGAAGCCTCGGTGTTCTTGCATAAGCTATACGCCAACACTTGTTTCATGTCCACGATTTGTTCTTTTGAAAACTTAAATTGCAGGATGATTCATCGGACTTTGACAGAGAAGAAATTGCTTGTGCTATTGCACTTTCTCTTTCAGAAGAAGATCAAAAAGGAAAAAAGGTTATTGGTAAGTTGCATTACTGTGAAAATCTAGCCCATTTTTGCATTTGATCAGGCCTTTTCCAAGTCATTAATTTATAGCTACATTGTCAAATAGCTGAGAAGTTGTTGACCAGAAATATTATGTCATGATACTATTATTCCATGTGCTCCTCTGTGTGCATATTTGATTGCTTTGTGTAAAGTCTTTTAGAGTATGTTAAGTTTCTTGTAATTGCAGTTTTTTGTAAAATTTAGGGTATTATATAATAATCAAACAAGAAATTTGTTGAAGCAGAGGAAGATGAAGACTCCAACCAGTCTGATGAAGATGAAAGGCTGGCAAGAGCTGAGGAAGAAGAAAGGCTTGCAAGAGCTGAGGAGGATGAAAGGCGTGCAAGAGCTGAGGACGCTGAAAGGCGTGCAAGAGCAGAGGAAGATGAAAAGCGTTTGAGAGCTCAGTTGGAGGAAGATGAACAACTTGCCAAAGCTATTCAAGAAAGGTTAAATGTGGAGTCCCCTACTCGATATGGCTTTAGAAATCCATTTCCACTTCCATTTCTCTTTCCATCTGGTTACAGGTATACATGTTGTGTGGAAAATTCATTTTCCTACACTGACAATTGTTTGACTGCTGGATAGTATTAGTTGGGTTCTACTCAAATTTCAAGGGGAAAATTATTATTTTTATCTTGTTAAACTCTTTAGAGATAAGAATGCATCTTCTGTGCAGGAAGCTCGGATAATCTCTATAAAATTTGACTGGTAAAAACTGGTTTAATTCAAATGTTTTTGTTTTTTTTCCTTTCATCTTGTTGGGCAGTTGGTTGTAGTTTAGCATCTCAGAGTTTAGAGAGTTGTTTCCTTTACAAATACTGTACTTTCAAGGAGGCACTGTAAATATGAATTTTTTGAAAATAAGAAATGTGATTCGGGTGCATGTATTTTCTTATAATGCATTCTAATTTTCCTTTGGAATGACATTGGTGAATGATGGCTTGGTTTCAGCTGGAAGAGGAATTGCCAGAATAATATATGCAGTTTTCCTTGTCGAAATTGGTTGAAGATGTCACTGAAATCTTAGTTCTAGAGTAAATAATCTAGAGTTCTAACATGACATTGTTGAGTCAAGCCATCTTGGCCTAAGCCTTCACCAAGTTTCCTATGAATGCTGCCAAAATTTTTTTGAGATGCATGCTATGAAGATTGGGTTATATTCTATGTTGTATAATCTCAAAGTACTTGATTGAATTGACATTGGAAGCTTCAATAGAATGGCCATGTTGTTTGTGATGATACAAATAGACAATTCCATGGCCTAAAATGTACTAGTACATAAACCCCAGCTTGCAGAGATCCTGGTGTTCTGTAGTAAGGGAGAAGACCTAAGAATGAAGTTGGTTGTGAAGTTGAATGTGGAACTTCCACATATTTTCAATTCAATATCTCTTTCATTTTGTTTGATAATTTTTTTTTCTGCATATTCAGAATCTAACTGAAACCTTATGTGATTGATGAAAATGAATTATTCCTAGGATCTGTGCTGGGTGCAATGCTGAGATTGGTTATGGACGTTTCCTAAGTTGCATGGGTGCTGTTTGGCATCCTGAATGTTTTCGTTGCAATGCTTGCAATCAGCCAATTACTGATTACGAGGTCTAAATCTCATCAAACTTTACCGATGCTTTGGTTTGAAATTTGTGAACAGTATCTTTAATCCTTGAATAACTTAAATTTAGTGAAGTATCAACTGCAGAGTAACTAGAATATATTTACTAATTTCCATATTTCTTTTCATGCGATAGTTTTCAATGTCACGGAATCGTCCTTACCACAAATCATGCTACAAGGAGCAGCATCGCCCAAGATGTGATGTTTGTAACAACTTTGTAAGTACTTATCTAGCATAGCAATATGACTTGTTCTTTTCATTCCATATTTCACTTAAAGATACTCATATATAACTAAGTCTTTTTATTGGGTATGTAACAAATGGCATCTAAAACTCCATGTCTACGTCACTGCGAACCATATGCTGCAAATTTCACCAAACTAACTTCTTAAACCATAAGAGTTGCCAGAGCTACAGTTGGCTGCTAAATAAACTGCCTAGTATTAGTAGACTTGTTCTATTAGCAAAATAAGTCGTGAATGTGTTATGATGAGTTTTCGGGTGTTGTCATTTGGTGAGAGTTGTTTGGTTGTGCTAAAGTCACACATATTAAACAAGTATAACTTACTGCTGTATTTACATTTGGATGAAAATGTGCAGATGAAGGACTTTTTAGAGAGTTCCTCAAGTGATAATGTCCTTTCTATTATAAGTGAATAATCTTTTGAAACTTTGGCAATTCCCTATCATAGGCATGCCAGTTGGAATGAAAAATAAATATCCTAATAGCACATATTTTTATTTGAAAAAGAATAGAAAGCATGATCAAAATTTGATTAATTTGAAGTCACTTGGAAAAGTCATTAGCACTTACTTAAATTACTACAATGTGATAGGTAATGACCATATTGAATGTCTGTAATATTCTGTTAATTTTGTAGGTCTATAGTTTTCAATCAAACTGGGGTATTAACAGCTAATGAAAACTCTACTTTGCCTGTGTATCAGATATTTTTAGCTTAAAGCTCAGCTCATGAGCCAAAAAACACATGAATAGGTTGGGTCATTTGTTCTTGAATTTGCTGTTGGGGGCAGTCAAATGATTATTGCATCTTTGGAATGTCATTCTCATCACATTGAGCAAAAACTTTTTATGAACATCTTGGTGTTGAAAAAATTCCTCTTACGTATATTAATGAATAAATACATACAACAAAATAAATTAAGGCTTGTTTTCTTTAGATTTTGCATGGAAGTTTTGGAGGTGAAAGAAAAAAAAGATTCATAAGAGTGAGGTAATAGAATGAAATAGAAAGAAATGGAATGTTAATTAATCTCATTTTAATTAGGAGTTCTAAAAAATAATATCAAGTTAAAAGATGTAATGAAATTAGCCTTATTTGGGAGTTTTAAAACATAAAGAGAAACTTAATTGAAAATAATCAAGATGACAATTACACCCAGCCACATAAGTAGTTAAATACTGTTTTAGGTTTTGTTGAGTTTTTAGGAATTATCAAATATTATTAAGGGTAAATTTTTCTTATATTATTTTTACGTTTTAACCCTGTTTCAATCTCCTGTTAAAAATACACTCACAAACAGGTTAAATATTAAGCCTGTTTATATTTCATTCCATCAGTCCAATCCCACGAGCCTCCATCAGCCATGTAGTAATTAAGTACTGTTCTAGGTTTTGTTGGGTTTTTAGGAATTATTAAATATTATTAAGGGTAAATTTGTTTTATATTACTTTTAAGTTTTAACTCTGTTTTCGTTCTCCTATTAAAAAAACTCACAAACAGGTAAAATATTAATCCTCCCTCCTTTTACATTTTATTCTTTAACCTCCATCAGCCCACTCTCATTCATCAACCTGTATTCACTGTACTATTCTGTGTATTTTTATCTTGAATATCTTTATTTGTGCAGATCCCAACAAATTTGTCTGGTCTCATTGAGTATAGGGCACATCCTTTCTGGCTACAAAAGTACTGCCCCTCGCATGAGCGTGATGGGACTCCTCGTTGCTGTAGTTGCGAGAGAATGGAGGTAAGTTTTTACCTTTCTTCAATCCAAAATGAAAACGGGAAAAAAAAATTCCCACCTCCACCATCCATAAGACACTGCCTCCGAAAGTAAATTCATCTCTAGTTCTTTAAAATAGTGCAAAACCATCTGACCTTGCAGTCCAGAGACACGAGATATCTATCGCTTGATGATGGTCGGAAACTATGTTTGGAGTGCCTTGACTCTGCAATAATGGATACTCATGAATGCCAACCTCTGTACTTTGAAATACGAGAATTTTATGAAGGTTTGAATATGAAGGTGGAACAGGAAGTTCCTTTACTTTTGGTGGAGAGACAAGCTTTGAATGAGGCCATGGAGGGAGAAAAGAATGTGAGGCTCATGCATTCAAGCTCTCAATTGCAGGAATATGCTTTTGTTTCTTTTCCCCCTTTTATTTTTATCCTTTTTTTTTTTTTTATTCGCCAGGGTCATCATCACTTGCCTGAGACCAGAGGACTCTGCTTATCAGAAGAACACACTATCACCACTGTATAATTTATACTTTTGAACCAGTTATTTAGCTTTGTTAAGATACTAGTTTATTATATTGTAATTTAATATTCAACCAAATTACCAGGTTTCACGGAGACCAAGAATCGGAGCAGGTCACCGCTTCATTGATCTAATAACTGAGCCTTATCGACTAAGCCGTCATTGTGAAGTGACTGCAATCCTTATTTTGTACGGCCTTCCCAGGTATCATCTTTTTTTTTTCTTTGTTAACAATCAAAAGTCCATTGATTTTCGTACTTTAGACTCTTTCCACATACATCCTAAACCTTCCATTTATACAGGTTGCTGATGGGTTCAATCCTGGCTCATGAGATGATGCATGCGTGGCTTCGGCTTAAAGGTTTCCACACATTCTATAACGCATGTGGCCTTCTCAAGATACGCATTTCTACTAAGGCCAGCTAAAGCATTGATGTCTTTGACAGGTTATCCCAACCTACGTCCAGACGTTGAAGAAGGTATATGCCAGGTTTTGGCTCATATGTGGTTGGATTCTGAGATCTACTCTAGTTCTGGAGGTGATGGTGCTTCCTCATCATCACCAGCATTTCCATCATCATCAAAGAAAGGAAAGCGGTCTGACTTTGAGAAGAAACTTGGTGAGTTTTTTAAACACCAGATCGAGGCAGATACATCATCAGCCTATGGAGATGGGTTCAGGAGTGGCTACAAGGCGGTGGGGAAATACGGGCTTAGGAGCACCCTTGACCATATTAGGATGACAGGAACTTTTCCCATCTGATTTACTGATTGGATAAATACTATAAGAATAGAAGAGTCTCAAAACCCTCACAAATACCTAAACGCTGTCATATAGTTATTAGTATTACAAAAAAAAAAAGAATACCTTAGGATATTAAATAATGGGCGAAAATGCTCTTGCCTCTGTGCAATTGTCGTAATCGTCTTAACTTTCACACAGCACTGGATGTTATGACAAGATATTAAAAATGAGAAGTTGCTGAATGTAGTGGATTATGCGACCTTAGCTGCAATTATAGTAATTCTCATCTATAAAGCCTCTTTTGCTGCCACTCTTCAGTCTTGCTACCTCTTCTTTTGCTGTTCTTTATTTCTGCTTTTAAAAGATGAGAAACTGGACATGGTTTGTGTGAATTTTTGATGCTATACCAGGAAAGTTAGTGGGTCTGTGGCTGCTGGATTTTTTACTATGGTCTGCCTAAGCTTAAGCGTCCTTGGTAGTCTTTACCAGCCAACACTGAAACTTGGAAACTCAGATGAAGAGAATCCATTCTTTTCGTTCCGAACAGAACCCAAGGTCTAAACAAATTCCTGCGGTTGAATCCTGGACAATATGAGGACCTCATTCTTGAACTAGACTTATTGGCTTGAAGTTCTTTATAGCATCTTGACATCCTTAGCTGCTTGTGTAAGAATATCCTTGATCATATCCATTAAAAAAGAGAAAAATAAAATAAATGCAAATCAATGTGTACTGCCACCAAGGCATTTAAAGATCTATAAATAGCAAACTTTGACAGGCAATTGGTATTCATCTTCAATTGTTAATAAATCCATTTCAGCCAAACCTTGACAAAATGAAAGAAGAAAGCATATGCGATTCATTTAAAGCTGGTGTATTCTTTTCATGAAATGGCGGAAAAACGAAGAGAAAAAGAAATTGGTATTGAGTGTAGGGATGGCAACAGGCGAGAATTCTTTGTCCCGTATGGGCATGAGGGGAGATCTCTGCCCTCTTCTTCCTACGGGGCGAGGATAACTAAATTTTAAAAAAATTAAAAATAACTTTTTTTAAAAAATATGATATGGATTTCCTATAAGGTGAGGAATCCTCGCTTAGGTGATAATATTTCCTTTTTAAGTAACGGAACGGGGATGAAGAATCATCTTCTTCGCTCTACTTCTATCTTGTCTCGTTTCATTATCATTCTAGTTTAGTATATAGTTAATAAGATAATTATACGTAAATATTACGGATATGACTATGTTTACAATTAAAATAAAATAATATAAAAATTGATTGTATAGCAATTACAAGTGGACTATTCTAATTATCATATTATATCATTCTTTAAGTATACAAATTAGGTATGTAAATGAATTGCATTTGTTCGCGAGCTATTCAAAATTCGATTGAACAAAATCGGTTTAAGTTCGATTTGTTTATTAAATAAGCTTTAAAATTAAACTTAAATTCAATTCATTAATTTATGAGTTAATCTCAAATTTATTAATACTCAACTTTTTAAGTTTACGAACTAGCTCAATAATCAATTTAAAAATTAACTCGTAAATAATTTTATTAATAATTTAATATAACTATATATATATATATATACATATTTTATAATATATATTAATACTTTCAAAGAATATATTAATAAAACATATTTAGAAACTAATGGATACTTTGTATTGTAATATATATTTATGATGTAATTTTTTTATAATTTTTCATGTAAATGTTAATAAATATACTAAAATTTTAAAAGCGAAATCTTAGTTTTTAAAAATAATTATCATTAGTTTTTTACAATGTAATTTTATTAAAAAATTGACTTGATTGAGTCTGTTTATATTTATCAATTTTATGCAATTTCGATAATTCTCTATTTGAGCTAAGTTTATTTACTAAATAAATTTAAAAGATTAAATCGAGTTCATGCTTGAAATTTGACTTGACTTTTTTTTTTTTTTTTTAGGTAATTAGTACGAGGAAGGGATCAAACTAAGAAGTGTCCTAAGATATACACTATCAGGCAAAGCTAAACTTGAGTGTTCCCTTGACTTGTTTAAGTACATATACTGAGTAACTTTTTTAAAAAAAAAAAAAAAAACAGGATATTGACAAGCAAAAAAAAAAAAAAAAAACTTTAAATGCAAACTAAAAATAAAAAATATTTGAATTTCAACTTATAATTAGGTGACAAAATTGATTAGATACAGATGTCTTTATTCCACAATCATCTAAGCTAAATTATACTCATAATTGATTAAATTATAATCATTTTAGATAAATTATACTCATAATTGGTGAATTCAGATCCTATTTCTGCTAGGGCTGCATTTTTCTATAGCTGGTAGAAAGACTACTGAAGAATTCATTGGATCCTCAAAACGACCACGTTTAATAAAAATTCAAACTCATCGTATAAAGCCAATCTCTTCGTCTCATTGTCTCAGGCGGGAATTGTGGCCATTATTGAACTGTACATCCTCCAATGCACACCACATGTTTGATAAAATGTCTAAACCACTTCTCATCAATGAATCCGCAAAACCCAATCACCATCGCCCACCAAATTCGCTTCTTTGCACGAACCGTCCGCGACCCATTCTCCAACAAGCTATCCCATTACCTCCGGCGCGCCCAACTTATTGATTCAATCCGCCTCACTCTCCGCTCAAACCAATCTCCTATCTCCCTCCCCGCTCTCCTCGACACCCGCCTTTTAGACCCTTTTGTCGCCACTCACGCTCTCCGCTCCGCTCCCAATCCAGACTCCGCCCTTTTCCTCTTCCAAACGTTAAGAAACACCCCGCATTTCTCTCATACCAAATCTACCCTTCATGCGCTGGCTACCATTCTTGCTCGTGCGGGGAAAAGTTTCGAACTTCGATCCCTAATTGGGGAGATTAATTCTGGTCATTTTGGTAGTGATCATTGTATTAGTTTTATGAATCTTTTGCAGTGGTATGCTGCAGTTGGTGATGTAGAGGGGGTTTTGGATACTTGGCGTGAGTATAGGAGAAGTAGTGCTAAGCGCGTGTGCACGGAGTCTTATAATATTGTTATGAGTGTTTATGCTAAAACGGGGAAGGATTGGGATGCTGTGGAGGTGTTTTATAGGATGATTGATGAAGGGGCGATTCCAAATTCACGGACTTATACTGTTATGATTGAGCATCTTGTTAAATTAGGGAAGTTGGATTCAGCCATTGAGATTTTTGATGTGTTGCCTTTCATGCGGGTGAAGAGGACTTTGAAGCAATATTCAGTTTTGGTGCAAGGGTTTGTTGGTGCTGAGAGGTTTGAAAAGGTTAAAACTTTGCTTAATGAAATGCGGGTTGATGGGAAGTTTCCCGGGAGGGATATGCGTTTCGCTTTGCAGTGCATGCAAGAGGCTGGATTTGTGCAGGAGACAGAGGAGTTTGTTAGGGAAATGTTTCCTGATGACAGAATTAAGAGTATAGGATCTTGTGCTGATAGTAGTGATGATGATGATCAGGAGGAGGAGGTTGACCATGGAGATGTGCATGCTAACGGTAATGAAGTTAAGTTAAAACCATGGTTGGATCCGAAAGCTTTGGCAAATGCTTTGAATCAATGGAGCCCTGAAGTGGTGTCAACGTTGGAGGATGCAAACTTTTTGTGGACAACTCGGTTGGTTTGCAAAGTTCTTAGGAACTTTAGTTCGGCTGAAACAGCTTGGAACTTCTTTTGTTGGGTTGCTTATCAGCCAGGATTCACTCATGATGTTTATACGGTTCAAAGGATGATGACTCTTTTAGCCCAGCATGGGAAGGTTGAGTTGGTTAATAAACTTATAGCCAAAATAAGAAGAGAGGGAATGAGATTGCCTTTTAGCACCCTCAGGTTGATTATCGACTTTTATGGTATTTCAAAGAATGCTGATGCTGCATTGAAGGTGTTCCGTGATGACAAGCCACTCTGTGGTTCCATAACAAAATTTAATCAGATGCTTTTGTATTCATCTCTTTTGCGAACTTTGACCAAGTGTAAAAGAAATGCTGATACAATTGATGTGCTTGAAGAGATGATTTTATTAGGGATATGTCCAGATATTCAGACATTTTCTGGCTTGATGTATCATTTTGCATTGCAGGGAGATATTAAAACTGTGCAGAAACTATTTACGATGGTTAGACAGAGTGGTGTGGAACCAGATGCTTATATTTTCAAAATGCTTATCCAAGCTTACTGCAAATGTGAGAGAGCTGCTCTTGCATGGAGGGTATTTGAAGACATGAAGAACTCAAATTTGTTGCCTGATGCTGCTACAAAAGATTTGCTTGTTAAGAGTCTTTGGAAAGAAGGCAAGCGAAAAGAGGCTGCCATAGTAGAAGAAAGCTGTGAGGAAATCAATAAGGTTCTTTCACTTGTTTTACAAGGTCATATATGGACAGTGAGCTCTGCAGATCTCACAAGAGTGTACAATATTTATTCCAACAGTTTCATTTCAACAACTGGATAGAATTTCTACGGACATGGACAATTAGCAATTGATCTGCTAGTTCATAATGTGTATTTGTAGGTTCAGCGTAACATCATATTAAAAGAAATACCATTCTTTACTTTTCTTGAATTGAATTTCTTAGTTTTTCATCCTGCCCTGTTATTCATTTATGGTGTTGAGCTGCAAGAGCAATCAAGTTGTAATACTAATCTGCAATTGGTAAATTTTTATTCTGGTAGAGATTATGACGGAATTATATTGTTCTCAAGGCAGGTGTATCAAGTAACAATTACTGCCTGTGAACCTTAAAAATTCAAAGTTGTCTTCCTGTCTAATCTTGTTTACAGCAGCACACTATTTAACTACGTATAAGTTTTCTCAGCACACTATTTAACTACGTATAAGTTTTCTCCGTATTGCTTTTTTATATTAACTGCGTAATCAAAATAGAATTTCACACTTGACCGCAATGATTTTGGTATCTAGCGGCACAAATATACTCTCTTCTTTCTGTCTATTCTTCCCTTCTTGCAGCTGCTTGAAGTTAATGATGTGAATTGACATATTTTTATGCTTTGATCGGGTCTCAAATCAAACTCGACCTGAAAGCCCTTTCATTTGGCTATTTGTCTCCTGAGTTGTCTATTTTTGTTTGTCTTGATAGAGGGACTTAACCAACATCATTGTTTGTTCACAAGGAGCCAGTTTGTAGGCACTTTTGGGGTAACTTCAGTTTCTTAAATAAGAAATTATGATAGCTCGTCGCACATTTTTTTAATTGCAGGGACGATTTTACAAGTTCTCTGTTAAGGCAATCCAGAAGGAGCCATCAAGTTAGTTGTTGGCTAGAGATTGGCCCGCTGACTTTTGTAATATAGAATTGGTAGAAAAAACAACTCCTTGCCGTCCCAGCGTGGGTTGTTGTACTAAACTAATATGGTGTGCCTATCAAAGATGCTTGACAGAAGAAGTAATATTTTTACAAAAAATGAAAAGTCCAGGAGCTTGTCACATTTGATTCTCTTTTGTGTGTGAATGTTATAGAATCATTAAAAAAAATTGTCTTTAAACATGATATTTCTACAATGTCCATATCAGAAAGGAGATAACTAGTCAAATTATCAGTAGAGACAGAACCTCTCAGATGTTCATGAAAAGAAAATCTAATTTATTTGAATCAATAGCTCCAAAAAAGTAATACCCTTTCATCTTTTCCATCAACCATAAGTGAGGGATACAGAAATTATCATTTCTATGTAGCTCATAACAGATATCTACATCAAAGTCTAAGCAACAAAGCTCTTATCTATGGCAATTTCTCTCTGCTCTCTCCCTGCATTCCATCTTTTTCTCTTGCTTCTCTTTGTTTCTGCCTCCTGTGTCAGAGGACAACCACCAGAAGGCACAAATTTTTCATGTTCTGTGGATTCACCTTCCCCATGCGCAACTTTTGTTTCTTATTTTGCTCAACCACCAAATTTTCTGAGTCTTGGAAACATATCCGATCTGTTTGGAGTCAGTCGCCTGTCAATAGTAAGTGCAAGTAATTTGGTGTCTGAGGATTCCCCATTAATTCCAGACCAGCTCTTACTTGTCCCTATAACTTGCGGCTGCACAGGAAATGGTTCTTTTGCAAACATTACTTACCAGATCAAGCATGGTGATACCTACTACTTTGTTTCAATCACTTCATTTGAGAATCTTACTAATTGGCAGGCGGTGGAACTTTTGAATCCCACCCTGGATCCTAATTTCTTGCATGCTGGTGACGAAGTGATTTTTCCTTTGTTCTGCAAGTGCCCTTCAAAGACTCAGGTGAACAATGGAATTAAGTATCTTATTACTTATGTGTGGCAACCTGATGATAATGTCTTCAAAGTGGCTACTAAGCTAAATGCTTCTGCACGTGATATAGTAATCGAAAACAACTACCGGAACTATAGTGCTGCTGTGCATTATCCACTGCTGATACCAACAACTCAGTTGCCAATTCTCTCTCAACCATCTCCCTCTCCACCTCAAAGGAGAGAACATCACTGGATTATCATTACAAGCGTAGCTGTTGCCCTTCTGATGTTCCTTCTTGTATCTTTTCTGGTTCGTGCTTATTATTCAGGTAACAAGAAGAAGAAGTCAACTTTGTATCCCAATGGCTGCTGTTTGGACACTGCAGATGTTCTTCAAACAAAAGAACTCAAGAAATATGAAAGTTTTGAGCCGAAGATTGTACAAGATAAGCTACTTCCAGGAGTTTCAGGCTATTTAGGCAAGCCAATCATCTATGAGGTCAAAGAGATTAAGGAGGCAACCATGGACCTACATGAACACTACAGGATAGGAGGATCAGTATATAGAGCCAATATCAACGGTCAGGTACTAGCAGTCAAGAAAACCAAGGAAGATGTGACAGAAGAGCTAAAGATTCTGCAGAAAGTGAATCATGCAAATCTTGTGAAATTAATGGGAATTTCATCTGATACAGATGGGGATTGCTTCTTGGTCTATGAATATGCAGAAAATGGATCACTAGACAAGTGGTTGCACCCCAAGTCTGCATCCACCTCAAGCTCTTCAGCCTTCCTCTCCTGGAGTCAAAGGCTACATGTAGCACTAGATGTAGCTAGTGGGCTGCAATACATGCATGAACATGTTCAACCAAGCATTGTTCACATGGATATACGAGCGAGTAATATACTTCTTGACTACAGGTTCAAAGCGAAGATAGCAAATTTTTCAGTGGCTAAACTTGCCTCGGACTCTATGCTGTCTAAGGTTGATGTTTTCTCTTTCGGGGTTATTCTGTTAGAGTTGCTTTCTGGGAAGAAAGCTATGGTAACAAAAGAAAATGGTGAGATTGCCTTGTTCTCGAAGGAAAAGAAAGAAGTCTTGGAAGTCGCAGAGGAAAAAGTGGAGAAGTTAAGACAGTGGATGGACCCAAACTTGGATGGATTTTATCCAATTGATGGCGCGCTGAATTTGACAAACTTGGCAAGAGCATGCATGATGGAGAAGCCTCCAGCTAGGCCAAGTATGGGAGAAATTGTCTTCAACCTCACTGTTCTTACCCAGTCATCTCCAGAGACATTAAAAAGGTCATGGATCTGTAGCATAGAAACAGAAGAAGATATTCAGATTACCAGTCCTGTTACAGCTCGTTGAATTAGTATTTGAAGTACTGGAATATGCTAGTCCAAGTAGATTTTGACGCTTAAATTACATGTAGCAATCAGTATGCAAATTTTGTTATAGTGAATTATGGTAATTGCTTGCAGAGAAGGACTCTTTTTTAGCGCTGATTATACAAGTGATTTCTTCTGTGAAGTTCAAGTCTTTAGCCTGCAGTCACACTAAACATTACAGAAATATTTTACTAGTTGAAATATATGCGGCTGAATATTTACATAGACTGCACAAATATGGATTCTGAGCATCTAGTTGAATCTTCAAAAGGGAGGAAACTATGCCTGCCATGTTTGGTCTACTTTCCAGTTCCTGGGCCAGGCAGGCTAGGCTCAACTTTGTGTTTCTCAGGGCTATTTTCATAGATTGCTGCGAGTGCAGAATAGGATCTGCAAGGCTACCAAGATGAGCTTCTGCATCTTCTTTTTCCATAATCGCAATTGTTGTTTCTGATATTTGCATTTCTCTTCCATCCTGTATTAATACAGCTTCTTTTGCTGTAACTAATTCTGGCAGAACTACCCCAAAAGCATATACATCAATCTCAGGGGTCACCATGCCAGATTCTATATACTCTGGTGCCATATGACCTTTTGCCGCCTGCGGTAGTCTCAGCAAAGAATTCACGTATTCTTCTGCATCTGCTGAATGTGCAAGACTAAAGTTTACAATCTTAGCCCTTAAATGTCTACTGAGCAGCACATTCCTGCTGCCAATGTCCTTGTGCACATATGGAGGATCAGTGAAATTATGAAGATAGTGAAGGCTATTAGCAACATCCAAAGCGATTTGAATCCTACAGTTACAATTCTGAACTTCAGGACAGTTCCTTTTGCTTAGCCAGTCCCCTTAAGGAACCATTCTCCATAAACTCATAGATAAGGTAGAATACCCCATGATGCTCATATGTGGCATAGAGGCTTATCAGATTGAAATGGTTAATCTTTCTGAGCAAGTTCACCTCATTAGACACATCTTTGCCTATCTTTTTTATGGCTAACACTTGTTCGCCAATAACTCCACGATAGACAGAACCACTCAACCGATTGCTGCTGCTGAAATCTTCAGTTGCCACCTTCAGTTCCTCGAAAGTATAGATCTTCCACCCGAATCAAACCCAGCTAAGCGATCTAGAAAATCTTCTGGTAATGCTGATTTTTTTTTCCCTCCCTTTATGCATTTCAGCTCCAAGGTCTATCTTCTTGTTGAGAATCAAGAAGACCATAAGTAGAACAAAAGGTAGCACTAGGAGGGAAACTCCAACTATAATCCAAAGATGCAATCTTTTTCTTGGTCTCCTAGTCGAATGAATTGCAGTAAGTGGAGGAGAATAGGGTGATGGGGGATAGTGAATTATGGTCTGGGAGCTTGAAGGTTCAGCTGAGAGTGGCACAAGAACTGTTGTAAAGGGAAAAATAGGTGGATCATCCTCAGTAAACTCATTTGCATAAGTAACACTCTCTACGCTTGCATTAAATCTTCTACTAACTATAGGAACTTTATCACCCCAGCTAACCAAGTGAGTTAACAGATACTGAATGCCAATAGCAGACTAATTGCTTGTAGGACAAGCACATCGAAGAGGCACTTGCAGTTCAATGCCCACATCCAAGCTGAATTATTTTATTGCATAAGAGAATTACAAGTGGATAACCCCTCCTAAGTGTTATTTGCAATTGAAAAATAGGTATCATAAACACTTCGATAGTATAAGAGGTATTGGCCTGATAGTACTGACCTGAGCAGGAACAGGTTACAGGAACTATAACCTCTTTATCAGTAGGTAATACCACAGAAGCAGAGATATTGTTGATCCGGGAAAGCTCTAACGGATCATAAGATGTGAGGTTTGATATACTAGAGACTGTATTATAAGGAGGATGAGACTTGTAGATGAGAAAGGCTTTGCAGCATTGTTTCTTGCCATTGCAGGTATAGAGAAAAGCAGGAGATGGACCTGATGAATCATTGTTATGACAATCCATAACTTGATTTCCTGAATAACCTTTTTGTGCATAGAGATTTGGAGTTGCAATAAGAAAACTATGATGAAACTGAGCTGAAACAAGTCGATGAGGAAGGACTTTTTCTTCTTTCTTCTTTGTTTGGTATATGTGAACCTTATGATAGATGAGGAGCTTGAAGATGAAACCTTTCACAGAAATATCAGACACTGAAACATCAGCATACAAGTGTTCATAATAAAAAATTAGATATGCCGACTAGAAGAGGAGATTAAATTTACCTGAAAATGACTCTAACTTAGCTGCCTCAGTTTCAACCAAATATTATGTAGTCCACCACAATAATTAGAAACAAACATTTCAATATTTTAACAGCTTGTTTGATAGGTACTTTTGGTTTCAGATATAATAATAAAATCTGGTACACTAGACCAAGACTTCAAAGTCATTTGTGGTTTTTCTTTTCTTTTTTTTTTTTTCCTTAAAATAAAGTATTACACAATGGTTCATGAATCAAGCAGCCTAAGAAAATTTGCAGATTGATTATGACCAGTAGCTGCAGTGAAACCTGATTGAAACCAATTGAGAAATCTAACCTGACTTTGATTCATGCAGTAAGAAATAATATTAACAGTCAAGAAAGTCCTTACTCAGATGCTGAAATAGATAACAAAGGTAAATTTTGATGAAGGGTACGAGATATACTAATCAACATTAGCTGTTCTATGCTACCCTGAATGCATAAGGACTTGAACTATGTGAATGCTGAATTTTGGAATCTGCATCCAATTGCTAAAACTAATGGTTTTAGATTTTATGTATAAGCTAGTATATTTCATGGGAAACAATCTAATAGCTTCTCTGCTACAATTTTTGGCAGGTATGCTCTTGAATATATTAGAAGGACAGATAAAAAAGTTTATAAGTACGATGATATACACGGATAGCTCATTTTCCACTATCATTTATTGCACCATAGTTTTCAAATTTCACTATAGTTCTGAGATACCTATAACAAAAATATATCCTACAATTCTTGGATATTGCAGACAATAAGCAGGAAAGTCTTAAAAAAAAACAAGAAATCATACAATAACATGACAAGTATTTATTTCAGAAACCATAACTTCAAAACTCGAGAGCTCATGCTGGACTAATATCCTGAGACACCAGATGATTCCCAGTGTAGTGAAGTGGTCAAGATTCTTTTGAGAGTCTGTGTGATCTCATCCATGGCTGGACGATCCGATGGATTTTTACTTAAGCAACTATCAATTAATCTCATTACAAGAACAGTGAGTTCCAAAGGACAATTCCCTTGCATTGCAGGATCAATGAATTGTCTCAGTCTCTCCTGTCCATCTTCCTCAAAAAGAAGACCATTTAACACATCTGATAAGTTCATATTTTCTTCTGTGTACAAAGCAGCAACCTCTTTTCCAGTAACCATCTCCAACATGAGAATTCCAAATGCATACACATCAAGCTTTGTAGAGACCAGACCATTTTCCAGGTACTCAGGAGCCATGTAGCCTTTCGTCCCAACTATGTGCCTTGTCAACGCAAACTCGCCTTCCTGCCCTTCTGCTGCTCTTGCCATGGCAAAATTTGCAATCTTGGCCCTGAAATCATTATTAAGAAGAACTTTACTGCTTTTTATATCCTTATGCACATGAGGAGGGCTAGTAAAACTATGGATATAGTTAAGCCCTGTGGCGACATCCAAGGCAATTTGTACTCTCTGCGTCCAGCTTAAACACTTTCCATCATTGTCGTTGTTGTAAATCCAATCACTCAAGGGCCCATTTCCTGCATACTCGTACACCAGATACCAATTCCCGTCACTGCAACACACACCTGATAGGCTAATAAGATTAAAATGGTTAACCTTGTTTAATAAATTTATCTCCTTTGACACATCACCATTCATTTTCTTGATAGCAGTATAATCACCATTAATCAAGCCACGATAAACAGATCCTTTAATGCAACAACTAGGACTGAAATTATTGGTCGCAGCTTCCAGCTCTTTTAACTTGTATACCTTAATGGATTGAGCTATAGTAGAAATGCTATCCAAGAATTCCTGAGATTCTTCATCCACCAACTTCTTGTCGAGTGATTTCTCATCTGTCCCAAAACTTTCAGACACGATAACCGGATCAGGTTTCTTCGTAGTCTTACGAAAGAATGCAAAGAAAATAATGACGCCAACAGCTGCTGTGAGAACAATTCCTCCAAGAACCCCTACAATGACATAAACCCATGTTCGACTTGAACTGGTGTTGGAGCTAGGTGATGCAGGAGGAGTAAGAGGAGGGGGCGGCGAAGCTGGAGGTGGAGGTGGTGCTATTGTTTGATTACTTGATGGTGGGTTTTGGAGAGGAATGAGGAGTGTAGTGAAGGGGTAAATGACGGATTGCTCATTAAGCATATTAGCTTCAAGAGTTCCGCCAAAATCAGCAGCAAACTGTATGCTAATAGATGAAACATTATCTCCCCAAGTAACTAGGTAACTTAATAGATATTTGATACCTGCATCAGTTTGGTTCTTGGTGGGGCAAGCACATCTAAGAGGAATGCGGAGTCTTTGACCAGGAAATATAAAATCAGTTGGCCTCCTGTTTTGATCATTGAGAGCTTGACAGGTTGACAGGCCCTGGTAGGTGTTGTTAGCAATCTTAAGAAGCGTGTCGTCAGGCTGGACGACATAAGATGTGTTTGCCTGATAATAGTTGCCCGAACATGAGCAATTGACAGGAACTATCACCAACTTGTTTGTATCAAATGATGCAGTCTCAGAAACAGAGTTTATTGCAGAGAGCTGAGATGGATCTGAGTTCAAGAGGGTAGAGATGGAAGAAACAGTGTTATAAGGAGGATTGGATCTAAAGATGAGGTAAGCTTGGCAACTCCTGTTTAGGCCATTGCAGGAGTATCCAAGAACAGAATTGCCGGTGTTGGAACAATTTGTTGTAGTTTTGGCCTCATAGAGCTGTTGAGCATGAATTAATGAGCAGAAACCAAGAAAAGAAAGAATAATAAGGGAGATCATTACAGATAAGAGTCTCATGTTGAATTGGTATGATTAAGATCTAATATCTTAATATCTAATGGTGTATGTATCTAGTCAAGGAGAGCAGGAATGAGGATCGCATTTGGAATTGTCCTTCCTGAGAAGAATTAATGATTCTAAATAAGCACCAGATGCTGAATTTGTGATAGGGAAGTTTCTAGGAATAAATGAATGAAACATCCCCAAGAATGAAATCAAAGTTTAAATTGATAAAGACCTTGGAGAAGTGATCAAAAGCAAGAAAGTCAGCACAACTTTTGAGTAAGAAATGTATATTACGATATGGAATCAGGGAAACCAGTATAAAAACTTGTCATTGTTTATTCTCCGATCAGCAAATAAGGGTAGAAGAGAACGTATTATCTGGATTCTTCAAAGAAACGAATAAATAATGCTGAAATGGTCTTATTGCCAGTCTACACCTGCCACCACATATGAATTTGAATTCCACTGCCCATTTATTTCAGAAAACCAGAAAACAAAAAAACCCAAAGTCAATGCACAAAATATGCACGTAACTTAAGTCCCATTAGGCAAAGCCACCACACCAATAATAAAGTTCCACGTCGTCCCGAAAATCGTAAGGGAATGTTTTGTCCAAATCTGAGCAGGCCCAACAGCATCAATCCCTTTGTTGGTCTAACCAATCCACCCCAGACTGAATCCCGCCCAATTTGAATTAACTAAGCTTCGTTTATGTCGCGAAAATTAATTAGTCTTTGTATTTACCTCCACTCGTGCATCCAAGAAAATTGATTCATAAAAAATATTTTCTTAGTTAAACAAAAAAAAAATTATTTTTCAGAGAAATAACTTCTTATTTTCAAAAAAAAAAGTTATTTTTCAAAATTTGACAAACTCATCAAAATGAAAAATAAATCATATACACATATTTATTATCACTAGTTATTCTTGATTACCGACGTCTATTATCAATCATCAATGACAAATAGTGGTTGCTGAAAAAAAAATTAATGTATTTTTTTTTATATTAAAAAATAAATATTATAAATATACATATCTAAATTTTGTTATAATCTTATAAATTAAAAAATTAGTTTTTTTTTATCATGTATATCAGATAAATAGACATCAAAAGTTTGTTGATAAGAATATCAAAATTTTGGAATGATAAATAGAGGTTCTCTCTCTAAAATTTTTATTAATAAAAAAAACTCAAGGCCTCTTACAAATGATGTTTATAGCTCTATTTATAGGCTAAACTCTTAAACTAATTAAGAAACTAAAATTACAATGAATAAGAAAATAATAAAACTTTCTAAAATATAATAGATCCTAAATTTCCTAAAATATAAGAGATTCTACCTCTAATTTTCTAAAATAATACATATATTAAATAGATATTTTCTCTTCCTATATAGAAAACTCTAAACATGAGGTTATATAAAAATCTCCTAAATAAAATATTTTTGTAAAAATTAAACCTAACATAAAAAGAAAATATTAAATAAAAATTTAATAAATCTTAATAATAATGCTCCTGCATCATTCTTCTCAAGTCGGAAAAGAGTTCGTTTTCGAATTCGACTTGATATGATATATCTTCTTACTTGAAAAAATTATTCAAGTAATTTGAATTTTTCAATTTATTTTGAAATAGTCATCCATTCCGCCCAATGACTTTTAGTATCAATAAACAAGTTTCTTATAAACTAAGTATTACATGCTTCGGAAAATACATATGAGAACGGATCATCATACCCAAAATTTTCTTTTATAGTTTCATCAAAATAATCATCATACATTGTGGACAAATCTCAATTAACATATGAAACATGTTCTTCATATTCTAAATTAAAAATAAAGTAATGTTGCTCCAGTTGTATCACGCAATCATATTTATAAATTTCGTCTACAAGTAGGTTGTTATCACAATTGTTACGTCCAAACAACATGACGATCTAGGAACGAATGTAGCTCTAATACTAAATTGACATAATGAAAAATTTATGAGAAAGATACCATGGAAAATTGAAAGACAATCTTCTATAGGTTTGTTGATTCAAGTATGAATACCAGATAGAAAAACATCAAAAAAACATTGATTCTCAAAAGAGTACCAAAATTTTTGGAATGACAAATAGAGATTCTCTCTAAAATTTTAATTAGCCAAAAAACTTAAGATCTCTTACAAATAATGCTTATAACCTTATTTATAGGCTAAGCTCTTAAACTAATTAGGAAACTAAAATCATAATAAATAAAAAAATAAAACTTTCTAAAACATAAAGATCTTAAATTTTCTAAAATATAATAGCTTCTACCTCTAACCTTCCTAAATAATAAATATATTATATAGAAAACTCTAAATAGATAGTTGCATAAAATCTCCTAAACAAAATATTTCTATTAATAATGCTCATGCATAAGATATTCTAAAGTAATTAGAAAAAATTTACTTGAAAATGACCGCATAATGCGGATGAAATTAAATTTAATTTGAAAATGACTATAGTATTGCAGATCGCTAACTGATAAATAACAGTCAAACCATATAATTAAAAATAATTAATTTAAATTATTATAACAATTGGACTCAAACAATCCCATTTTTGGGATCTTACAGCCCTACTCAACCAAATGTTCCACAGTATTTAAAAACCAACATTTAAATATTTTAACGGCTTGTTTGGTAGGTACTTGGTTTTAGATATAATAATAAAATCTGGTACCACTAGACCAAGACTTCAAAGTCATTTGGTTTTTTTTTTTTTTTTGTAAAATAAAGTATTATACAATGGTTCATGACCTAAGCAGCTTAAGAAATTTGCAGATTGAGTTCTGACCAGTAGCTGCGGTGAAACCTGATTGAACTCAATCGAGAAATCTAACCTGACTTTGATTTATGCAGTAAGAAATAACAATAACAGTCAAAGAAGCCCTCACTCAGATGTTGAAATAGATAATAAAGGCAAATTTTAATGAAGAGGACGAGATATAGTAACTAACATCAGCTGTTCTACGCTACCCTGGATGTATAGACTTGAACTATGTAAATGCTGTATTTGGAATCTGCATCCAATTGCTGCATCTATTTTTGGTTTTAGATTTTATCTGTAAGTTAGTATCCTTTCTATAGTCAAGTGAAGATCATTTCATGGGAAACAATCTAATAGCTTCTCTGCTACAATTTTTGGCAGATTTGTCCTTAGACATATTAGATATTAAGGACAGATAAAAGTTGATGAAGTACTATGATACATCCAGATAGTTCATTTTCCACTAACATTTATTACACTATAGTTTCCAAATAAGATGAGCAAAAACAAGAAATCTTACAATAGCACGATCAAGGATTCATTTCAGAAACCACAACTTCAAGACTCAAGAGCTCATGCTGGACTAATATCCTGAGACACCAGATGATTCCCAATGTTGTGTAGTGAACTGGTCAAGATTCTTTCCAGAGTCTGTGTGATCTCATCCATGGCTGGACGATGCAATGGATTTTTTCTTAAGCAACTATCAATCAATCTCATCACTTGAACAGCGAGCTCCAAAGGAAAATTCCCTTGCATTGCAGGATCAATGATTTGACTTAGTCTCTCCTGTCCATCTTCCTCAAACAGAACACAATTTAACACATCCGATAAGTTCATGTTTTCTTCTGTGTATAAAGCAGCAACCTCTTTTCCAGTAACCATTTCCAACATTAGAACTCCAAATGCATACACATCAAGCTTTGTAGAGACCAGACCATTTTCCAAGTACTCAGGAGCTATGTAGCCTTTCGTCCCAACGATATTGCTTGTCAACGCAAACTCGCCTTCCTGCCCTTCTGCTGTTCTTGCCATAGCAAGATTTGCAATCTTGGCCCTGAAATCACTATTAAGAAGAACGTTACTGCTTTTTATATCCTTGTGCACATGAAGAGGGCTAGTAAAACTATGGAGATAGTTAAGCCCTGTGGCGACATCCAAGGCAATCTTTACTCTCTGCGTCCAGTTTAAAAAGTTTCCATCATTGTCGTTGTTGTAAATCCAATCACTCAAGGGTCCATTTCCTGCATACTCATACACCAGATACGAAATCCCGCCACTGAAACACACACCTGATAGGCTAACAAGATTAAAATGGTTAACCTTGTTCAATAAATTTATCTCCTTTGACACATCGCCGTTCATTTTCTTGATAGCAACATAACCACCATTAATCAAGCCACGATAAACAGATCCTTTAATGCAACAAGTAGGACTGAAATTATCGGTCGCAGCTTCCAGCTCTTTTAACTTGTATTCCTTAATGGACAGAGCTATACTAGAGATGCTATCCAAGAATTCCTGAGATTCTTCATCCACCTTCTTGTTGGGTGATTTCTCATCTTTCCCAAAATTTTCAGACACGATAACCGGATCAGGTTTCTTTGTAGTCTTACGAAAGAATGCAAAGAAAATAATGATGCCGAGGGCTAATGTGAGAACAATTCCTCCAAGAGCCCCTACAACGGCATAAACCCATGTTCTACTTGAACTGGTGTTGGAGCTAGGTGATGCAGGAGGAGTACGAGGAGGAGGCGGTGAAGCTGGAGTTGGAGTTGGTGCTATTGTTTGATTACTTGATGGTGGGTTTTGGAGAGGAATGAGGAGTGTAGTGAAGGGGTAAATGATGGACTGCTCATTAAGCATATTAGCTTCAAACGTTCTGCCAATATCAGCATCAAACTGTTTACTAATGGCTGGAACACTATCTCCCCAAGTAACTAGGTAACTTAGTAGATATTTGATACCTGCATCAGTTTGATTCTTGGTGGGGCAAGCACATCTAAGAGGAATGTGGAATCTTTGGCCAGCAAATATATCAACAATTGTCCTTCTGTTTTGATCATTGAAAGCTTGACAGGTTGAAAGGCCTTGATAGGTGTTATTGGCAATCTTGAAAGGCGTGTCACCAACCTGGACAACATAGGATGTGTTTGCCTGATAATAGTTACCCGAACATGAGCATTTGACAGGAACTATCACCAACTTATTTGTATAAAATGATGCAGTCTCAGAAACTGAGTTTATTGCAGAGAGCAGCGATGGGTCAGAGCTCAAGAGGGTAGAGATGGCAGAAACAGTGTTATAAGGAGGTTGGGATCTAAAGATGAGGTAAGCCTGGCAACTGCTGTTTAGGCCATTGCAGGAGTATCCAAGAACAGAATTACTGTTTCTGGAACAAGCAGTCGATGTTCTGGCCTCATAAAGTTGCTGAGCATGAAGTAATGAGCAGAAACCAAGAAAAGAAAGAATAAAAAGGGAGATTATAACGGAAAGGAGTCTCATGTTGAATTGGGATGATTAAGATCTAATTTCCTATATCTAATGGTGTCTGAATCTATTCAAGGAGAGAAGGAACAAGGGTTGCATTTGGAAATAGCATTCCTGAGAAGAATTAATGATCTAAATAAGCACCGGGTGTTGAATTTGTGATAGTGAAGTTTCTTGGAATAATTGAATGAAACGTCCCAAGCATGAAGTCAGTATTTAAATGACAAAGGCTTTGGAAAAGTGATCAAAAGCAAGAACGATGACTTAATAAATGTATATTACGATATGGAATCAGGGAAGTGGTCTTTTACCGGATTCATAAACAACTAGTGAAAGCAGTATAAAAACTTATCATGGTTTGTTGTCCAATCAACAAATAGAATTAGAAGAGAACGCGTTATCCTCATGGTTTTCAGAACCAAACCGACCTAACTGATCGAATTAATAAAATCGACAATCAGTTAGTGATTTAGTTCGATTTAATATTAAAACTGCCCTTTGAAAAACAGGTCAAATTAAGGAAAATCGAAAAAAATCAGAATCAGATCAAATTGATTTAATTTAAAATTATATTAGTTTTGTGAAAAAATTTAATTTTTTTAAAAATTACATTATTTTACTCAAAATTTAAATTTTTTAAAAATTTATTATTTTATTATTTTATTATATATTTTTTATTTTTAAAAAATTATTTATGTACTTTTTCAAATAAAAATATTTTATTAAATCAGTTCCATCAAATTAATCGAATCAATGAATCTGAACATCAATTAATTGGCTTTAAAACTTTTTATCCTATGATGTTATGGCTCAGTTCTCTTGCTATCAGTTGAAAGAGCCAGCCAATCGGATTTGACTTTAGCCCCATTCTTTTTTTGGGTCAACAGACTTTGGGCCCCTTTACCCATTGATTGAGGAAACCCAACAAAAAAAAAAAAAAAGGCTTAACAGAAAGTATTCACGCAACGTACGTCCATTAGGCAAAGTGTCCAAGAAAATGGTTAAGATATTAACTAAATCTCTAAATTTATCTCAAAGTAACAATAAATAAAAAATAAATTTTTTTATTAAATTTACTTTTAAATTTGTATTATTTTATCAAAATTACTCTTGATATTTTACTATTTTATCATAAAAATCTAAAATATTAGCTGAAAAGAGTACACGTATTATACACACAATTTAAAAGAATCAAATTCAGATATGCTTGGATAAAAATACAACTTCTCATAGATTTCTAAATATTAAATCCATAAATCCCAAAAACATAGCTTCATTTTGACAATAAAATTTTGTTAACTGAAGAACGTGAAAAAACAATATCTTCATGGAGTAATAATTATGCTCGTTTATCCAATTACAACAAATACGAAAAAGAATTAAACAAAAGTATAATAGTGTGAAAAAATATTGCTAAAAAATTTTAATTTATCATTTAATAAATTATATTTTTAAAAAATAGTAACAAAATAAAATATTTACCTTACAAAAAATTTTCGTGAGGTGAGGAGTCCCTGCGAAAGCTGGAATACGAGGAAAATTCTTCCCATCAGGAGGGTGTGATAGAGGATGAAAGATAGTTCTCGCCCCACTCACTTGTCATTCCTTAAGTCAATGCCCTTTTTAATCAATATTTTAGACTTTTATGACAGAATAATACACGATCGAGGGTAATTTTGATAAAAATAACTTTTATGATGAAATAATACAAAATCAAAAGTAATTTTGACGAAATAATATAAGTTCATGGTTAAATTTGAAGAAAAAGTTTATTTTGTTATTTATTGTCACTTTAAAACAAATTCAGAAATTTTTTTGATACTTTAGTCTCTAGAAAACTAACACAACCGAATTTAAATTAATCAATTTTTTGCTTTTAAATATTAATTAAATTAAATTAAGTTTTTATTACATAATAAACATAACCGAAAGTAAAATATTTAATTTGATTATTGATTATAATTGAGCTTATTGAAAAATTATTATTCATTATTTATATATAATTATTTTTAAATTGTTAGTAAAAATTATACTTTAATAAAAAATTATTATTAAAAATAATTAAATTTCACATATTATTATTAAAAATTCATTATATAACAAGATGATATTATTTATATTATTATTTACATGAATAAAAATTCAATTAATTCAATTATCATTATTTAATAACTAAATTAATAACCGAAAATTGAAATTTATATAAATTCAAAATCAAATTGAGTAAAAAACTAAATTTCTTATCACCAAATTAATAAAAAATTTTCAATTTGATTTAGTTATTTGGTTATAATAGAATAATGAATTAGAGTTGTGTAAAATCAAAAAATTGAACTGAATTAAGTTTAATTTGATTGAATTTCAAATTTAATTCAATTTGATTCTTTTTTCTTAAAAATTTTTGGTTAATTTTATTTGATCCGGTTGTAAAGAATCTGTTGACCTAGTACACCAAGAAGGGGGTTGAATTGGTAGCTGTTTTTAAAAATAAGAAGGTGAGTTCAAGTGTTTTGAAGGTAAAGAAGAAGATGAGAAGAAATAACAAAAAAGTTTATAGTGGTTCGGGTATTAACAAACCCTACATTCACTTCTCAATTCTTCACAATTGGGTATTTCACTTCACTAAACTGGTGTTTCCAATCTCATACTAAACTTCTACAACTTGTATTTATAGCTCACACAACAACCTTACAACTTGTATTTTCTAGGCTCACATAATAACTTTTCTCAAAAGTTTTGAATCTAGGCTAACTCTCAACCTCTTACAATGGTGTTTATTGCTCATACCTAAGAATTAATAACACATAAATGAGAATGCAAGAATGAGTAGCAAATTGACAAGAGTTTGATTACAAATTAATGAATTCTCTTGCATTTACATATATTTGGTGAGGTATTTGTAGCTCACATTTACGAAAGAGATGTTACTCTAAAACTATCAACAAATCTCCAAGTTATGCTAGACAGATTTGGTATTTGTCAGATGGAAGTCGCGGTAGCTACTATTATTTTGTGGTCGCGAATTTTCAATTTGCACTAAGTTGTCGAAAATCGCGGCAGATAACCTTTTTCTGTGTCTAATGGCTAATCTACATGTCAACTGTTTATTGGTTGTCCAAGAAATGTAGCCGTTATGTTCTACCTGCTTCTTAAAAGTCGCGGTAGCGAGTTGTCTTTGCCTTAGGCGCGACGTGACCGCGACTGAGATTGCAAATTTCTCTATTTAAAGAGGAAATTATAATTTCTTGAGTCGTGATCACGACCATGATTCCCCTTTGCGATTTTTGATCTTCAACGGATACCTTGGACACTTGGCGTGCTATGGCTGTGACTTTGGTTCCCTCCTTTGTCACTATGGAAGTCGCGGTCGCGTATCCAGATGCGAAACTCACTGCGAATTCCTCTGTGACTTAAGCTCACTTTCTTCTGCTAAGTTGCAGCTGCGAATTCCTCTGGCCTACCTTCATCTATCCTTATGATTGATTCACGATGGCGATTTAGGATAAACACACCCTGATTTTGGATGAACTTCTCAAGGTTAGAGATTTTAAATTTCATCCCCAACTTTCAATGAAAAAAACTAACTTAGAATCTGCAAAACAACACTTAATAAAAGTATTATAACTTATCAATCTCTATTGTTAAGATCAAAAGAGGTTCATGACTTAGGTTTAACCAACCTAATCCAACATAATCAAAATCAAACAAACCAAATTTAGTGAATTTTAACTAAATTTTTTATTTAATGATATAAATATAGTTTTAGATTTAAAATAAATTAAATATAATCTATAAGTGCATATATAATTAATATATAATAAGTTTTATGCCTTTAAATAATTAAAACAGTCTAATTTATACTTTTTTTTGCAAATATATTTCTAAAGAAATTTGATTCAAACTGAGTCTCCCACCAATCCGAGTCCCTCACTTTCTAAGAGCTAAAATCTATATTTGTTTAATTAAAATGTAAATGATTGTCGAAAGATTTTATCTCAAAATTAAATGTGTTATTTGAATATCCTTACTATTGTGAGTAGAAATATAGAAGAAATTAAAGCTTTCGAATGAACAGTTAGCATCAAATAATATGAGCATTGAATTTTAAACCTAATATATCACTTTATATTAAGATATCTGTTCATGTAGTTAAAAAGTATTGATTTTGTTTAGTATCAAATAATTTGTAGATCATACTATCAGATTAGCTTAGATGATAAACGATTTAAGTTAATTAAACTAATGTTGCTGAATTTGTTATAGTGATTTTTTTTTTAAAATAATCAATGGATATTCTAAAAAATTAATAAATTAATTCTCGTTTGACGGAATTTCATTATCAATTGTCACTGTAGAAAAATAATTGGGAAAATTTATTCAATTTTTAATTTGTTAGGATTAATTTAATATTAAGTGGTGTGGTATGCAGAGCATATAAGCTATAGAAACCGCAGCATTTACACTTAAAAAAATAAGGATTGGGTATATAATTTTTTTTCCTATAAGTGAGCTCTTAATTTTTTATGCAGAATTTTATTGTCTTCATTCAATGCAAACCATCAATCTTTTATGATTAATATGTTATACAAAATTCAAAGTGATATAAAGAAATAGGATAATGCTTTTTGATGCAATTGTATTTGACACAATTAAGAATAATTATATAATTTATGTGTTCAAATTTGATTAGGTTTTGTAACAGTGTTTAATGCACTTTATCATTGGGTTTTGTAATAGAAAACAGCTGGCTTCCTTATTTATGGACAGGGGGATAATAGATATTGGCATCTTATATTTTTACCCACTCTTGTTGGCTAGAAAATAAGTTGATTATATAGGTAGGTCCCTTTTGAGCAGTAAGGATGCACATATTGCTCCGGTTGCTCCCTAATAGTGCAGCAGATGGCAATCAGATCATGTTTACAAGGGATGCCATGCCAGACAAATTCCACATCCTACAGCTACAGGTCTTGTGATTTAGGTTGACGATAATACTTAGTGTCATAATAGTCAACCACTTTTTTTTTTTTTTTTACCTGCTGGTGTGACAAAGCAGACTCTTGCTTCAGCTTTCCTCTTCTCCAGTAGCTCTTAAGTGCTAGGACATAAGTTCCCTTCATATCTTAGCACCTCTGTATGTTTGACATGGAATCTTTTCATACGTCTTCTTCTTATCCATTCAAACATGCTAAGTATTGGCATCTCTCTGCCATTCTTCATATATGAGGTTTTTGAGTAAAAGGTTGGGAATTAGGAATTAGAAGGTGCACCAAAATATCCTAATTATGTTGATACATTCGTAGCATCGTCATTATGTAATTGGCTATCAAACTTATTAGAAAAAAAAAAGAAAGAATCGTTAAATACAAGCTACAAACCAACCACAAAATTAATGGAAATGATAGTTTTCTCGACCACTATAGTCTTTATAGACTAAATGGATACAAAAATCAGGAGCAGTAGACCACCAATGCAACGTTGAAGAATTATTTCCATGCGGAACAAACTGATTGGCAACTCTATTCCCTTCACGAAAAATATGTGAAACAATGCAGGTCATATTACTAAGATGATGTAAACATTGGGACCAATCTTACCCGACCTCCAATGGCACATTCATAAATTTACTTTTAATCAGTTGCACAACATAGCTAGAGTCACATTCCAACCAAAGAGTGCGCCAAGTGGAGATTACCTTCCAAAGCGCAATTTTCATAAACAAGTTGAAACTCTCACTGATATTATTTTGCAAGGCATGAAATTATTTTAAAGAAATGAGATAGTGACCAAATTTTGGGGACAGGTCCCGTAACTCACTTATGAGCTCTCTTATCAAGTTTCTTCAACCTGTCTATTTAATCTTGGAAAGTATTATTGGTACTAGCATGTGCTACAAACCAAAGACTCTTTGTACTCCAAACCCCTGAAAGTCTTTTTGAAGCTCTCATATTTGTGTTTCACGCAAAATCTATGCTCTACATTAGGCATTAGCTAATCAAATACTTCAACAAGTCCCTGGTAACAATTAAACAGCATACAAAATGGGAAAATAAAATAGAGTTAGCTCGAGGATAAAAAAAACCCAATGCTTTGATACCATGTACAGAAACAAGAAGAATACAGCAGAAGAAATCATCAGTCCGTTACGAAGTGAAGGTTTTGTTTACATGCAAGTATATCACCGTCTTAAGAGTACCCAATTCTACTTAGCTGTGTAAGTTAAGCTCAATATGACAGCATAAGTAATAGTGCACACATGTAAAAATAATTACTTAGCTTATGACTAACCTTAACACAGCTCTTCTAACTCTTTACCCACCAGCTTCTTCTTGAGCGGTTTCTCATCTGCCCCAAGACTTTCAGACACGATAACCGGACCAGGTCTCTTAGTAGTCTCATGAAAGAATGCAAAGAAAATAATGATGCCAATGGCTAATGTGAGGAAAATTCCTCCAAGAACCCCTACAATGACATAAACCCATGGTCTCCTGATGTTGAAGCTAAGTGATGGAGGAGTAAGAGGAGGGCGCGGTGAAGCTGGAGGTGGCACCATTGTTTGACTACTTGATGGTGGGTTTTGGAGAGGAATGAGGAGTGTAGTGACGGGGTAAATGACGGATTGCTTGTTAAGCATATTAGCTTCAAGAGTTCTGCCAAACTCGGCACCAAACTTTTTACTAATAGCTGAAACACTATCTCCCCAGGTAACTAGGTAACTTAGTAGATATTTGATACCTGCATCAGCTTGGTTCTTGGTGGGGCAAGCACATCTAAGAGGGATGTGGAATCTTTGACCAACAAATATATAAGCAGTTGACCTTCTGTTTTGATCATTGAAAGCTTGACAGGTTGCAAGGCCTTGATAGATGTTATTAGCAATCTTAAAAGGCGTGTCGCCAGGCTGGACGACATAAGATGTGTTTGCCTGATAATAGTAACCTGAACATGAGCAGTTGGCAGGAACTATCACCAACTCGTTTGTATGAAATGATGCAGTCTCAGAAACTGAGTTTATTGCAGAGAGCTGAGATGGATCAGAGCTCAAGAGGGTAGAGATGGAAGAAACTGTATTATAAGGAGGTTGGGATCTAAAGGTGAGGTAAGCCTGGCAACTCCGGTTTAGGCCATTGCAGGAGTATCCAAAAACAGAATTGCTGGTGTTGGAACAATTTTTTGAAGTTTTGGCCTCATAAAGCTGCTGAGCATGAATTAATGAGCAGAAACCAAGAAAAGAAAGAATAAGAAAGGAGATTATAACAGAAAGGAGTCTCATGTTGAATTGGGATGATTAAAATCTAATTTCTTATATCTGATGGTGTATTATCTATTCAAGAAGAGCAGGACTGACTGGCCTTCCTGAGAAGAATTAATGATTTTAAATAAGCACCAGATGATGAATTTGTGATAGGGAAGTTTCTTGGAATAAATGAATGCAACATCCCCAAGCGTGAAATCAGTGTTTAAATTGATAAAGACTTTGGAAAGGTGATCAAAAGCAAGAAAGATGACCAACTATTGAGTGAGAGATCCCTTTGCAGGTCTAACCAATTGACGCCCAGACTGAACAGAGCGGAATCTAAATTAATCAAATTCTTTTGCTTTTAAAATATTAATTAAATTGAATCCAATTTCTATCATAACCGAAATCAAAATATTCAATTTGATTATTGATCATAACCGAACTTACTGAATAATTATTATTTTATAATTTATATACAATTATTTTTCATATTCTTAGTAAAAATTGTACTTATAATAATAAATTATTATTTAAAATAAATAATTTCACATATTATCGTTAAAAATTCATTATAGAATCCGATATCATTAAGAAAAGTACTATTATTTTACTATAAATTTAGTTAATTCAATTATCATTATTTAGGCAACTGAACCGACAATCAACATTTATATAAATTTATAATCAAACAGAATCAAATACTAAATTTTCTATTATCAAAATAATCAATTTTTTTTTAGGGTTATTTGGTTAACAGAATAATGAACACCCCTTTTAGGGTGAAGACAATTGATTACGGAAGGACGCAGACCCAAGTCTTTCCACCAAGAAGTCTTGCCCCCGAGGCCAAAAGTCTAGTGGAGAAAAGCAAAAGAAAATCATTTGCTTTGGCACTTTATCTTTTGTCTCATCAACAAAGAAAAAATACTTACTGGGCAGGGTTGGAGAAGAGAATGCCCCACCCACCTTTGCATTTTTTGCAAAATAGAGTATTTCCACGTCTTCAATCGATGACCTGCAAGTCACTCAAGAAGCAACTAATCACTGTGCCAGGTTGGTGCTCCTTTTATGTCATCCATGAGTAGCGATATATGTCATGATGCATATACTACCCTGGATTCATCAAAAGCATAGGAATTGAGTAGCTTAAGCCAGCATGGGAAGATGAGCAAGAAAATTCGTTTCTCATATAACTGGGTTCAACCAGAATTTCACAAGTTGGCAAGAACAATCCTTCCCTGCAGAAACTAAACCCTTTTCCACCCAGGTCCTATGCATAAATACAATATTGCAAAAAACAGCAAGAAAGCTACACTTAAACAAAACCAAAAGAATAACAATTACATTCACAACTCCTTAATCGTCCAATTTCTCGAAGCTCAGCCATGGCAAGATAAACTGTCATTACAAGACATAAGACACCACCAGCAAAAGTATCGCGCAGTCCATCAGTCAGCCCGTTAGGCATGATGACAAATAGTATGAAGCGAGAAACTGTATATTGGAAACAAGATTTTATCTTAGAACAACCAACACATATATCTTCAGCACTAAGCAGGAAACGATTAGGCTTGGTGGAGGCGAAAACAATGCTAACCTGGAAATGTTTCTGCAAAAAATACATTTGCTGCAACAGCAAAAAAGGCAATCCAATAACCAAATTGTCGTCTGAATAAAAAGCATTCGTATCTTTAGTAAATGTAATGATAGACTAAATCAGATCAATCACACAAAGATTGATTGAGAAACACAGCAAGCACCTTAAAATTTTGAACAGAACAGTTGGAAAGCTTGTAAAAAGATATAACACTAGAAGGGTAGTATATAAGGCTGATCGCCACCCAGATCGGTTCACGATCAACAATAATCTATAGGATATAGCCAAGAACAGTAAAACAGTCCAATAAGAGAATGCTAAAGCAAGAAACTAACAATGAAATGCAGGGGGAAAAAATTAAAAAAGAGGATCTTTACTAAATAGCCAGAGAAACGTGAATCCAAAACGATCACTACCCAATCCACTACATTCCTTTTTTGGCACATAAAGTAACGACCTTTGTGTATCTAGTAGTCAATGGAGTCTTAGTTACCATTTACTGTACTTTGCTTATCCACAACACGAACAATCCAAAAGAGAATGTCCAAAGCAAAATGCTATGATATAGAAAGAGTCAAAATCCATCCTGTGGGCATTCTATGCAGTGAAATAGTCTCTAGTCTAGCAATAAACCATTTGATCAATCCCAGGAAAACAGCAACTGTAAGACTAAACATAGAAGTAGAATTGACCCTCGATGCACTTAAGAAAGAAACTATTATCTCACAAATTAAAATGAGACAGTAAACGTGTACTGTCTTAATTCCAGTCATGGTAGTTGAACTTATTATTGAATTTTTTTTTAATAAAGTTACGGAATTTCAATTTTCACAAGCAAAAGCACTCAACTTTGATTGCATTTCAATAAGATAATTTATCGACATCCCGTTTTTCAATAATGAAATAAGAGATCAAGTACTTGAACATTCCCATGAAGTAAATTATCATCCGGTTCAGTGGCACCGGAATTACCTAGAGGCTGTGAAGTTGTGAGTTCAAATGCAATTGAATCCGAATTAATAAATAATAATAATAATAATAATATACTAAAAAAAAATGAAGTGACCCAAAAATTCTAACTATGAGAATAAAACTCATACATGCATCATCCAAGACATAAAATTGAAGAGCAATAAACAAAAAAAAACAGGTATTAAAACAAATCAAAGGACCCAATAACGGAAAAGCGTGTGTTGTGTATTTGTAGAAAGCAGAGGAAATCAAAGTTGCAGATAAAGAAAAAGAACGAGAACCCATTACTAAGTAACTAGTAAACAGTGGAAAAAAAGAAGTGGGGAAGAGGCTAACGTAGCAGAGATGGCTCCTCTCCATTGAACGCGACTTGACCTCGGCTATGTCTCAACTCCGCCGTAGATAATGATGTTCCTGTAGCCATTTCGATCAGCTTCTCCATCTTTTTGACTCCTTAAAGTTAGAATTTTTGTTGTGTAGGTTAATATTAATTATTGATTTGTTTTAATTTTTATAAAATAGATTGAATAATATAATTTATTGATTAGTGATAAGTCTAATTAAATTATAATAAAATAAGTTACAGACTTATGACATTTTTAGTGGATTGATATGAAAAACGGTTTGTGTAAATCTAATTTAATATAAACCTGTGATGAGTGACCTTGTTAAATTTATTATAAATATGTTAAGTCTCATTTTTTGTCTTCTAATCTTAATTCTAGTTGTTACACTCATTAGTAGTCGTTTTGAGAGAAAGTCAAGGAGAAAAAGACTTAGATTTTAATTTCATTCTTCTGATCTATTATTTTAGTGTTTAATTTCAGCGGTGGTAACTATGACTCAAAATAATATTGGATCTAATGTTCAAACAAGTATGAAATTCGTTTTCCTTTAACTATTTATTGGTCTTCTAAATTCATTAATAATCATCTTGAGAGAATGTTAAGGAGAGAAAAACGTAACTCTTGATTTCATTCTTCTGATCTATTATCTTAGTGTTTAATTTCAACGGTTGTAACTATGACTCAAAATAATCTTAGATTTAATGCGCAAACAAGTATGAAATTCGTTTCCCTTTAACTATTGATTGATGTTCTAAATTCATGTACTAGATTCTAAATAAATTTTACATGCGGTATCGGATCTTGAAATTGTACATAATTTAGAACCTTAAATATTTTGTATTGATAATTAAATTATAAGTCTATTTACTTGTTTTATCCGAAGAATAAATTAATTTAAAAAAAAACCCATAAGAATCATATGTGATTTGATGATGGATTAACGCGCAAACAAAGAAGGAATTAATTAAAGAAAATTCAATTATTTTTTGCAATATCGCATCTGGGGTTATCGATAAATTTCAAACTCTTCATTCAATTCTCAATTAATCTCTTCTCAACTAGATCGTGTAAGTCTTTCTGTAACCGTCATATATTTCTTTTGTTATATTATGAGTTGGATAAGCGGGGACTCAAAAAAAACTAATATGATCAATTTTTTGTGGACTCACAACTACTTTTGGTTATTCATGTATGATATGCATATATATTTATCCAACCATATGAGTTCCTTATTTCACATCATCCTATAATCATTATACTTGATATGTACACTTTCATTCTTTTGTGTTTTTTTTATTATTTCTTTGTTTCAAAAATCAGTTGGTCCAGAATTATGAGGAATGTATGCATTGTGCATGTGTGGTTCTTATTTTGGATAAGTATTATTATTATTATTATTATTATTATTATTATTTTGGATTTAACGATCCTATAACATTGCATGTTGAGAAGCATATTATTATCATATTAAATATTTTGGTGGTTTACAAACAACTAATTGCCAGTTTATAATTTAGTGATATTAGATTTGTAATAAAATAAATAAATAAATAATTGATTTGTATATATATGAGATAATAATCATGTATTTAAAATTAAGATATATTGTGTTTGGTATCTTATATATTTTTAATGTATATATTTGCGTTTGATATGTATTTTAATTGGGCTTTTATAAATCTATAATTAAAAATAATTGTATGGGTTGATATGGGTGTTACCACCAAAGTAGAACATCTATTGAAATTCATATAGTTATTTTTTAATATTTGTGAAGAGATAATTTCAAATTAATGTATATAATAATCTGCCCAAATAGGGTTATTAGCTGTATTGATTTTGTGAGTACCAGTTGGAATGAACCTATTTGTGCTTAGAGTTGCATTAATCTAGAGAATTTGTTTGCCCAAAGGGGATAGATTTCTTAAAAATTGGTATGATCCTGATTGTGTACTTCATAATTAGAAATTCTATTGTATGTGCATGTTCTGTCCAAAGGAGAATATGTAGTGATGCCATAATTTTCTAGATTGTGTAAATTATAAATTTAATTTTGTACATAGCCCAATTCTAATACATGCTTTTATTTTGTTACAAACAGTTTCCTTTAGTCTCAACAATAGTACTGCAACTGTTGAACTCTTGATAAGCACCAACTTTAAGAGGTGAAAAGCTGACATTCTGTTTGTTTTGGGAATTGGTGAGATAGATTATGCCATTTATGAAGATGAGCCTACTAAACCCACCCGTGAAAGCAATATCGAAGAAAAGGAATTACATGCCAAGTGGGAGAGATCGAATCATCTCAGTCTTATGGCCATGAGGAAAACTATTCCTAAATACCTTAGGAGTAGTTTGCCCACTAATGTTACTGCCAAAGTTTTTCTTACTACTGTATAAGATAAATACTTTATATCTGATAAGGCTGAGGCTGGGACCCTTACGAGTCAATTAATCAGTATGAGATACAACCATAGTGGAAATGTGAGGGATTACATTCTAAATATGGTTCATCTTTAAACCAAATTTAGGAGTCTTAAACTTGAGATTTCTGATGAATTCATAGTTCACCAAACCTTAAACACTTTGCCTCCTAAATTTAGCCAAATCAAGACTGCCTATAACACCCAAAACACTACCTGGACCATTAATGACCTTATAACTAAATGTCATGTTGAGGAAAAGAAAATTAGGAAAGAAAAGGGTGAGGTTGTCATGCTATTGACACAA
>CATIWR010029982.1:0-10563 GCA_949677035.1 Omphalea diandra | reverse complement strand
CCACCCCCCCCCCCCCCCCCCCCCCCCCCCCCCCCCCCCCCCCCCCCCCCCCCCCCCCCCCCCCCCCCCCCCCCCCCCCCCCCCCCCCCCCCCCCCCTTTAGATGCCTCTCTGTGTTTTTGTGCCCTCAGAGGCTCACAAGTTCAATACTTTGCTCTAAAATGCCTAGGCACAAAAATGAAGAAAAAAGGCCTAGTTTTACCTTGGAATGAATTGGGATGAGTTAGGGTTTAAGGTTTTTTTTTTTTATTAAGGTATGTTTGTAACTGAATTTTAGTAGAATAACATTAAGGTTGTCCAAACCTTCCCTCTCTTCAAATAGGAGGGGTATTTATTGGTGTTGGACGAGTGCACTAGAGCCTAACATGTTTCTAATTACACTATAGATGCATTAAACCATAGAAAAGGACATGGATCTCTTGGAATTAAGGTTTGCGCATAGGCTGTATAACCAAAATTAGGTTATACATCCATTTGCTAGGGTTGTACAACTATAGGATTTAAGGAGGGGACCAATTCTAAAAGATTATGAGGGTTAAGGTTTAAGAGAGTGTTAAACAACCCTATAAGTGGGTTGTACAACCTTATATGTGGGCTATATAGCCTTGGTAGGCTAAGCTAGCAGCTTGAGCTATTGGTCTTGGGTTTGGTGTTGGGTTTTTGGCCTTCAGTTTAGTTTTAGGCTTCTCCAAGGTTTTTTAAGGCCTTTATTCTTTCCTTTGGCAATTTCCCTTTACATTTTGGGGATGTGTTCAGTGATTTTCATCATCAGTCTCTACAACTAAAGGTTTAAAATTTGATGCCTATAGAGATTTTTTTAGAATGTAAAGAGCTTCTTTTTAGCTTAATCTCTTGAATTTAAAGTGAAGGACTAATAGGTTCAAGTTTAAAACACTTGCACATCTATTAGCCATTTTAATTAGCCCTTTATTTTGTAATCATCAAAATAAGAATTGGAAGGGTTCAACATTCTTCCCCCTCTTTTTTAATGATGACAAATAATATAAAATCATATGCAATGTATAATATTTTCTTGTAGTTAAGTTTCTTAAATCTCCCTCTAAAATTGTGCACAATTCAGAGTTCATTTTGTTTAACCATTTCACTTGTTATTATTTTCTCTATAATTTATATTTATCTTCTCCACATATGATATAATTGTACTTATATTATCTTTTGTCCCCTTTTATCATTAACAAAATGTAAACAAGTAAAGAGAATATATGCAAAAGAAATAAGTGTTAACAAACATATATATGTATGAATGTCATGTAATCCACTCATGAAGAGACTAATATGATTAAACAAAATAAACCAATTTTTTTTTAAAAAAAAGGAAGAAAGCATCAAAGAGAGGGTTTGGAAAATGTAGCAATGGCTAGTGTAAGGTCAAGTATAGGTTTGTTATCAATAATAGCCACTTGCTCTCTGGATCTTTTTCTTTCTTTTGTTATTTCTCTATTGATCCTTATGAAGTATACTTAATCCAAGGTAAAGGTTGTTTCTTGTACTCAAAAGCTCAATTTCTCTATGTTCTTTTAAAGTGTAATAATCTTGTTATCTAACTTGCTTATATTTCTATTGTCATTCTAGTATTTCCACTTTAAATGGAGAGAGAAAAGGTTTTATCCATGAGAAGTAGGTGAACATGGAATGTCTTCTTATTATTATTTACTTATATCTTGTATGCTTTTCCTTTAAGTTGGAAAAGCAAGATACTAGGGACTTTCTTTTTATCACAATAATCATTTAATACATCAGTATACCTAAGAACACCACTTCAAATCCAAATAAGTTGTCTCTTTAATTTTTGCAAAGAATTCCACTCATATTCCTTGCATTAGCTTTATGACTAGTTTAATAAGGTTGTACTTCCCCAAATCACTCCAATCAATAATATTTTCTTCTCTTATTTTCCTTTAGTAACTCTAAAAACCAGTTTTGCTTAAACTTGAAGTTTGAAGGGTTTAGGCACTATAGTAATTATGGTTTTAGATTGACTTTTATAGGGGTTTATTCATACTCTATTTCCTATAGCTTTGCCTTTTACTTTCTCTTTCCCTTTCCCTTTCCTTATTTTTTTAAAGTTGAAGGAGCTAAAGAAGGTTTTGTTGTCTTCTTTTCTTTCCATTTTCCTATTGTATTTAGGTTGATATTAACCAATGATTCATCTTCACTATATCTTGAGTCGAGTTTAGATTTTATGTGTTGTTTTCCTAATTTTCTTGATTTTTTCAATTTTAGGAGCCATTTGAATTAATGGTTATAAGAATAGATGCTTTAGAGTAGAGATAAAAATTTGAAAGTGAAAAAGATAAAGATAGTAGATATGGAAAATATTTTATGAATCAAACATCAACTAACAGTTGGGTTTTTAAAATGATTAAAGAAAGGATTATTCAAAACTCTATTAATAAGCATTGGAAAATTTATAGCAATCATGGAATATAGATGTTGAAACATTTGTTACATCTAATAGACCAATAAATCATTATTATTTCACAATGGCACAGAAAAATTTTTCCAACTGTAAAGATTTTGTAACAATCATGGAGTATTTATTAGTTATCTTAATATTCCTTAAGCATATTCAATGAGTATTATTTATGTTTTAATGACCATTAATAGTCTTCTTGATTAAAGTATCACTTTTTAAAGAACCAAAATTAGCTTAAAAACATTTGATGACTTTGATCAATTGTATTTAATGATCCAAATATATCATAAACTTAACTGAAATGGACTAATCAATTGAGATATAAAATTTGATAATCTTTTGGAAACATATAATCTAAAAGATAATGTCATTATGATCATATATGCATATTATAAGAATCAAACAAAAATTGGCTATAAAACATGCATTAGTTTATAATGCACCAATCGTTTCTTTTGTAAGGTACTTCTAATAATCATGCTTATCATCTTTCGATGATCTGCATTCTCTTATCATTTAATAGCTCTGTGAAAATATATGCCAATTGATTATTAGTATAAATAAAAATTCAAGTGTAACATTTCCATAATTCACATAATCTTTAATGAAATGATGTTTAATATCTATGTGCTTACTTTAAGAATGTTGAATGGGATTCTTTATCAATTTGATAACACTTATAACACTTATATTATCACATTTGACTAGAATATGATCCACATGAATGTTATAATGTTGTAATTATTATTTCATCCATAAAATTTATGCACAATAAGGCTAGCATCTATGTATATTCTAATTCAATAATAGATAAGCGAACTAAATTTTGCTTTTTGTTGCTCTGTGAGACTAGTGAATGTCCTTGAATATAACATGTTCAAAAATTTTCATATCTAAGATGCTTCTAGTAAAATCAGCATCTAGGTATAGTTTGAATAAGGACACCCTCCTTTAGAATACAATAATCGTAAATTAGTTGTACCATTAAGGTTTTTAAAATTGTTTTTAACAACATACAAACAAGATTCCTTAGGATTAACATGAAATTTACTACATAACCACATACTAAAAACAATATAGATTCTTGAGGCAGTTAGATATATAACACCACCTATCATACCTCTGTATAGATTTTGATCTATTAGTTTACTTTTTTTTTTTTTTTTTATCATTGTCTAGTTTGGTGTTTTTGCTCATAAGGTTTTATAGGATTTGCCTACATCCATGGCAAAATGCTCAATAGCTCCTTACTTACTTAGCTTAGTTAATAAATGTTCCATTCTTTCGTTGTTTGATTTGGAGTCTAAAATGGAACTTAAGTTCACTCATTTCAAATTCACTTTTCATTGTGTTTGAAAACTCCTCATATAAGCAAATGTTAGTAATACTAAAAATTATATCATTAATACATATTTGAACAAGAAATATATTCCTTATATGCTTCTTTATAAATAAAATAATATCCATAAATACTTTAGTAAAACCTTTTTGCAAAAGAAAATGATTAAGCCTATCATTCCAAGCCCTTGGTGCTTAATTTAAGCCATAAGGAGATTTAGTGAGTTTGAAAACATGATTTGAACATTCATAACTTTCAACAATAGGAGGTTTTCTACATAGACTTCCTTCTTAATATAATATGCATTTTTCACATCTACTTAAAATGACTTGAAATTCATGTAAGGTGCATATGTAAGCAAGATTCTAATGGCTTATAAACTTATAACAAAAGCAAAGGTTTTATCATAATTAATGCCTTTCTCTTAGTTATAACCTTTGGCAACTAATATAACCTTGTTTTCAATTATAACACCAAGCTATGTAAGCTTGATTTAAACACCAACTTTGTTATGATAATACAATGGGCTATAGGTCTTATAACTAAGCTATATGCCTTATTCCTTTCAAATTAATTGAATTCCTTTTACATAGCAAGTACCCAATTTTCATCCTTGATGGCTTCATCTATATTCTTAGGCTATATAACAAATACAAAAGCAATATTATTACCTGCATTCCTAAATGAAGACCATGTTGTTACCTTTTTTGATGTATCATTAATGATAAGCTCATTTGTAATTGATGGTACCTTTGATCTTTAAGAGGGATAGTGACCTAAACAAAGATGAAAACACATAAGCTAGGGGACTGTGTCCTCCATAGTCACTCTAATGCTTAAGGTAGTTTAGGAAGCTTAAGAATTAAGGGTTGAGAACTTAAAAATGAGAGCTTAAAAGAGATTCAAAAAATGCTTAAATAGTAAGTAATAGTGTAAAACCCTAGCAAAACATACCTTTAATGTAAAAAGATAATTATTTATAGTCTTAGTCCTTCTAGATGCTTCTCAGATATGCCAAAAATAGTATCCATTGAGTACGTCCATATTATTCTGAGATACTTAGAAAAACGTGTACTTTGTAACCGTCGTTTGGTGACTGAACATTTGGTGCTAGTGAATTCCATGAATGCTTTTGTTCAGTTATGTGGTGTACCTTCTTTAGCTATATCTTGCTTGACTTGGGAGGGGTATTCATTTCTAGGGAACTATCCTTTACTAAGGGTAGACACCTTTTATTGGAAAGACACATCTCCATCTTGATGGTGTTCAGTTTGGCAAACGTTGTCACTAATCCCCCCCCTCAAAGAATCTTATTTTTTGTTATTTATGCCAGATAGTTCTCTTAGCTTGAACGCAAATTTAGTTCTGGTGGCACTTGAGCTAGTGTATATGATTTTAAATTTTTCATCTTCCACTTCCTTTTTAGCTTTCGTATCACTTCGATCTTTACGTCAGTTAGGAATCTCGGAGTGTCTGTTAGGTTTTCGTGTTTATTGGGACATGGTTGTTGAGCTATTTTTCATCTCTATATAAGGCGTTGTCTATTTTTCCTCTTATTTTGGTTGCTTATGGCAATTTCTGCTAAGTTCTTTTGCTTTCTTCTTCTTTTTCTTTAGTGCTTATGCCATTTTTATGACTACCTTCAACCTTAGGTACTCAGGTGTTCTCTTTTGATTTTCTTTCTTTTTCTTTTCTTGGGAGTTATCGGTGAAATTATCGAGCAAGCATTAAGTAAGCTTAGGAAGTACCAAAGCTCCATTAGGACTAAGTATCTAGAGTGCTTTCATACCTATATCAGATACTTAGGCAATATCAATTATTGTGTTGTCCTTTAGAGTATAGGATTTCAAATCACAACGATGCGAAAATTGTGGTGGTGTATCGAGAGTAACTAGAGGTAGGAGTTCATTTTCCTCTTCATCCTATGATCCTAAGTTTTATCATTTGTTACTATATTCCCCTAACCCACCTTTTCCTATATGCCATTAAGATCTTGTGTAGTTTAATCAATATTTATAGGGTAAAGGGTCTTACCCTTATCACTGCCCATATCAAATACCTATATAGTGTTACCGCAAATATACCACACCTTTTTTAGTCTTAACTACAAAAGTAAGGTGCATGAAGGTTTTCTTCCTCTCCTCCTCTTTAAAGGATTTGTTGGATAAATTTTTCTTTGTGTACCATTCCTTTGATTTAGTTAATTTTCCAAAGAAATTTGTAGATACACCTTCTCCCCCTCCTCTTTTCGTGAGAGAAGATAACGAGAATGTATTATCCCTAATTATTGGTAAGTGCTCGAAGGTTCGACCTTCATAGAGGAAATATGTTCATCAATTTGTTCAAAATTAGACTAACACTACCAAATTTTATGTTGGGACATTGAAAGGCGGTTATTGGTCCAAAGGGGAAGGCAAACCCTCTGATCCTGGTCCTAAGGAAAAGAAGGTTGAAGGTATTTAACTCTTACTTTTGCACTTTTATTCTTTACTAATATCTAATAAATATTATGTGGTGCAGGTGAGATGGAGTTTTTAAAGACCATTCGACTAGACCTTAATGCTTAAGAAGATGTTATGGACGTTCTTCCTTTGAGTGTTGAAAGCGAACCTATCATGGACAACATCCCAAGTCTGCGATCGAAGCAAATAGTGATTGTAATCCATGAATCCCTTCCTTCTGTACCTGTCAAGAAGACTCTCCCTTTTATTTTTGTTAAGAATAAAGGTAAGGGGAAAGTTATGAAGAAGGGCAAGAAAGGGAAGAAGAGGAAGAACCCCTTTGGCATGGAGGAGAGTAGCTTCGAGGATAAGCAAAGGGGTCAAGAGAAGATAGAGGCCTTGTAGACCCTAAGGAAGGGGTGTCCAAACCCTAAGAAGTAGCTAGAAACTAACCTTAATGACAATATCCAAAACTTTGCCATCTGTGACAAATTTTTAGACTTTGTCGATTTGCAGCTTGATCATAAAAAATGTTCAACCATTCCTTTTGCTGACTTTAAGCGCACTAGCACTGTATATTTACTTTAGGGCATGTAGGTGCTTAAGAAAAGCTAGAGAAGGAGGTGCACCATCAAAGAGTTTTTTAATATAAGTGTCTATTATCTTTTATTCTCTGACTTTGATTTTATTTGTGTTTGTATTTGAATATTGTTTTTTTTTGAATAGGTGGCTCAAGCTAAAATAGCATAGCTCTTGGAATAACACAAATTGGATTGGCTAAGCTTCGCCTTACCTATTACGAAGAGGTGAAGGGTAAGAAACTTAAAGTGTCAAAGTTGAAAAAGGCCTTAGCTCTGAAAGAAGGAGAGACGAAGTGGAAGGAGGATCAATTGGTAAAGATGGACAACTAGCTAAAGATCACCTATTTTGCTATCCGGGTCTTGTATAACTGTGTGGAGGATGTTGTTGTCGCGGGCAAGGCAAGGGAGGCAGAGACATCATTCCTACTTTAATTGGTCCTAATAGCCTATGGACAAACTGTAAAGAGGGTCCTATAGCAAGATCAATCGAGGTTTGATCTCTCAAAGCTGAATCACATAGACTTTGGTAAATTTTATTTAGCCTATGTTGCGCACATGAAAAGAGATAATTATAGGAAATTATCCTTTGACCTTTGTATCCCAACTATTAAATTCCATTTTAATAAAAAAAATCTCATATGGTAAAAGTAATTATGGATCCTGGACCTATGGAGGCATCAGTTTCTAGTGGCAAACTTGATGTATCCTTATCCGAGATGGAAAAACTTGTTCTTCCACCCACCATTCCTAAAGGTTGTGCTCAGGGTAGCGCTATTCCCCCAACTTCCATTGCCCCAAACACAGAGGTTCCTAAGGAAATAGTGGATTTGAAGGGTTCTCCTATTACCAAGGAAAAATCAGGAGTTGAGAACCCACTTGATACGAACGAGGTTGATTTTTGGATCCTTATTCGTACGTAGATCACAAGTCCTAAGCCGTAATTCAAAGATCAAACAAGATAAACTTTTAAATCTCAATTAGACCTGTTGAAAACTTGTTTCTAGCAACTTAAATTATAAAGATTTAAAAGGTGTTAATCTTAATCTTAAATTAACTAAGTAATTTAACACCTAGATTAAACGAGTTCGTGAAATTATTAAAAATTCATTTAACAATCTCACAAATTCCTATTAGAACTCAAGAAGAGAATTAACTCTCATAAGAATTTGCTGAAATAAATATTCTTCAATGATTGATTTGGTTGAATAAGAAAGGCTATTTATTACAAAGCTTCTAAAATTCCTAAGAATTACTTCCTAAATAATCTTTGAAATATGCCTAATCTATTTAGGAAAAATACTATAAGCTAAATAGGAAATAACTAAAAGATACATTAAATATCTTCCTAATTATAAAAGAAGTTTCTTACATAAGTAAACACAAAAGTTCTTAATTAGTTTAAGAGAGGAATTCGACCTAATAAGTAAGTTTCTTCATACTTGGCCGAATTAGGCCTCCAAATGGGGCCTTGGCTGAATAACAATGGTCATAGGCCTCTCCATATGTTGGGCCCTAATAGATCAAGTTAAAGGCTTCTTTTGAAGAGTCCATGCTGCCATCTCTAAGTAATTGAGCTTCTTGTTTTCTTTGTTCTTCTTAGGTTAGCCCAATAGCTATTCCTTATTGCATGAATAACCCAATTGCTTCTTTGAACCTTTTGAGCCTTCCTCTTGTGACTGGGCCTTAAAGTTGAAGTGGATCTTTGGGTTGGCCTTTTGCATCATTCCTTCCTTCCTCATGAGAATTCATCCTCTACTCAATCCTTTATTAAAGTCAAAAGGACACAAATTAGTAACATTGAAAGTAGCACTAACATTGTAATCACCAGACAAGTCAATCTTATATGCATTATCATTAACCTTTTCTAAAACTTGAAAAAGTCCCATCATCTCTAGGATTAAGTTTGTTCTTTCTAAGAATAGGAAATCTTTCATTCCTAATGTGTACCAAAATCCAATCTCCAGGTTCAAACATAAATTTTATATGCCTTTTATTAGCATGTTTGGCAACTTGTTTATTCCTTTTTTAATGTTCATGCAAACCTTTTTATGGAAAGACTTAATAAATTCTACCTTCTTTTCACTATCCCCATCTAATCTCATGTACTCAAAGGAACAAATCCATAAATGATTTCAACAGGACAATAATGAGTAGATGAATGTACATTACAATTATAAGCAAATTCAATGTATGGCAAACATTCTTCCCATATTTTCAAGTTCTTTTTAACCATCACTCACAACAATTATCTTAGAGTTTGATTCACAACTTTAGTTTGTCCATTAGTTTGGGGCTGACAAGTGGTAGAAAACAATAACTTAGTTCCTAATTGTCCCCATAAAGTTTTCCAAAAGAAACTCAAAAATCTTGTATCCCTATCACTAATAATAATTTTAGGCATGGCATCATTGAATTTGACATAGAATGAAATGTGCCATTTAGAAAATCTGTTAACAAAAAAGGAACCATTACCTTTTTTAGACCTAGGCAAACCCAAAACAAAGTCCATTGAAATATCAACCCAAGGTATGTTATGAATACGTAAAGGCATCTATAATCCATGTGGTTTAGTTTTAGACTTAGCATGTTTACATATAACACATATATCACAAATCTTTTGAACATCTAATTGCATATTTGGCCAATAAAAATATTCATGCAAAACATCTGAAGTCATTTGTACTCCAAAATGTCCTATCAATCCCCCTCCATGTGCTTCCCTCACAAACAATTCATGCAAGGAACAAGTAGGCATACATAACTTATTATTGTTGAATAAGAACCCATTATGCCTGAAATACTGTTCATGAGCAAACTTTTCACAAGTGACATAGAACCAGCTAAAGTCATGGTCTTATTCATACAACTCTTTGATGTATTCAAATCCCAAGAACTTTGCATCCAAAGTAGAAAGAAACATATAACTTTGAGATAAAGCATCAACAATAATGTTGTCTTTACCTTGTTTATACCTTATGACATATGGAAAAGAATCTATAAACTCACTCTATTTGGCATGTTTTTTGTTGAGCTTTTATTGCCCTTTTAGGTACTTCAAGCTTTCATGGTTGGTATGGATAACAAATTCTTTAGAGAATAGGTAATGTTGCCATGTTTGTAAGGCTCTTACGAAAGCGTACATTTCCTCGTCATAGGTTGGGTAGTTCAAGGATGCTTCATTATGTTTTTCACTAAAATAGGCAATAGATTTTCCTTCTTGCATGAGCACAACTCTAATTCCTATACCTGAAGCATCACATTCAATTTCGAAGGTATTAGAAAAATTAGGCAAAGATAATAAAGGTGCACCAGTTAATTTAGATTTGAGTAAGGAAAAGGAATTTTTTTTGTGCATCTCCCCATTTGAAGCCAACATTCTTCTTAATCACTTCAGTTAGTGGTGCGGCTATAGTGCTAAAATCCTTGACAAATCGCCTATAAAAACTCACCAAACCATGGAAAGAATGCACATCTCCTATATTCCTTAGTGTAGGCCAATCCTTGATAGCCTTGACCTTATCTTCATCTACCTCGATCCCTTGCTCACTTACTACAAAACCTAAGAATACAACTTTGTTTGTACAAAAAGAACACTTCTTAAGGTTAGCAAATAACTTTTCCTCTTTCAAAACATCAAAAACTAACTTTACATGCTTAACATGATCTTCCAAAGATTGAGAATATACAAGAATGTCATCAAAGTACACAACCACAAACTTACCAAGAAAAGCTCGCAAAACATGGTTCATTAATCTCATGAAAGTGT
>CATIWR010029956.1:0-31423 GCA_949677035.1 Omphalea diandra | reverse complement strand
TTTCACAGATGTGCCACAAGCATGGGGTGATGCATCGTGATCTTAAACCTGAGAACTTTTTGTTTGCAAACAAGAAGGAGACTGCTGCTTTGAAGGCAATTGATTTTGGATTATCAGTGTTTTTCAAACCTGGTAATGTCTCAGTGATTACCTATTTATTTTGATATTCTTCTTTTTAGCCACCTTTAATGGCTGTACTCTTTCCATGTATGGTTGCTGAAGTTTGGTTACTTTCTGCAGGCGAAAGATTTAATGAGATAGTTGGAAGTCCATACTACATGGCTCCTGAAGTGTTGAAGAGGAATTATGGTCCAGAAATAGACGTCTGGAGTGCGGGAGTCATACTTTACATCTTACTTTGTGGTGTCCCACCCTTTTGGGCAGGTTGGTGTCTTGTGTTTTGGTTAAAGAAAGACCATTGCTACACATGATATTGTTTGCATTAGGTGTATGCACAAAATTGAAGATACAGGAATACAAGTTATGCATATGTAGTCATAACAAAGAGGCTACCAATATCGATAAATTCACAATATTTAAGCAAGACATGTTTCAAATTTTATAATTTGTCTCATCTTCTGATCATATCCACACCCACAGTGATCTCTAAATGGTCAGGAGGCTAGCACCTTTATGATTATTGGCAATGCAAGTTGATAAAAAGTTGTAGTGACATATTTTCTATGAGGTGATGTGCTAGCACATGCAAATATAGCCAAGCAGTAAAGTGCACCAATTACCTATGCAAAGGCCCAAAGGCTCAAATCCCCCCTCGCCATCTAAAAAAAAAAAAAAAAAACTTGATGTGCCATCAAAAAATTTGCATAACAAATTTGGACTGATAAATTGTTACATGGGTCATCATATAATACATCAACCATATTGTAACAGATTATATTGTGAATCTATTTTGTGCCTGTTGGTGAAACCAAAACAATACTAGTAAAATTAATTGAACTGTTAAAGCTTCTATGTTTTAGGTGTTTTTCTTTTCATGAATTCATATTTATCTGTTCCGGTGTTTGATTTTATAATTTCTCCTTTCTTCCCATGCAGAAACTGAACAGGGAGTTGCGCAGGCAATCATTAGGTCTGTCATAGATTTTAAAAGGGATCCTTGGCCCAAGGTTTCAGAGAATGCTAAAGACCTTGTGAGAAAGATGCTTGATCCTGACCCAAAGCGTCGGCTTACCGCGCAACAAGTTCTAGGTAATGTTGGTTTCTAACTTCTGCAATGGTTTTCTCATCTTTATGGAGCTTTTACTGCTTGCAATATTGATTGCTGTGCTTGAAAATTTTCCAAAATTGAATAATTTCTTGTTCTTTCAATGCAGAGCATCCCTGGTTGCAAAATGCAGAGAAAGCTCCCAATGTTTCCTTGGGAGAAACGGTTAAAGCAAGGCTCAAGCAATTCTCTGTAATGAACAAACTCAAGAAAAGAGCTCTTAGGGTAATGGCTTTAATCTTTGTTTTGGCTTCTTGATTTTGCATAAAGTTTAGCTCATATTGTTGTTAATTCTTCTAAATTTCAAATTAACAGGTAATAGCTGAGCATTTGTCAGTAGAGGAAGTTGCTGGCATAAAGGAAGGCTTCCAACTGATGGATACTAGTGACAGAGGCAAGATTAACATTGATGACCTAAGAATTGGATTGCAGAAACTTGGTTATCAGATCACAGAGACTGATCTTCAAATTCTAATGGAAGCTGTAAGTGTTGAATACTATCTTGATATTTAGTATCTGCTAGCCTTTTTAAGATGCTGATCTTAGGTTCAGAGACTAGCAAATTTGTTGCCTCTCTATCTTGTATGGATTAAAAATAGAAATGCCCCTGATAGAAGTTCATTATCACCATATATGGAACCTGTTAAACAGTTCAGATATGTCTCTTTCAAATAAAATGCATGTTGTGATATTGTTAATTTGTTATTGCTGTTTGTTGTATATACCATATATTTGTATTTATGAAATTGGACTTGAACATTCACGAACATCAGTTACATTCCCTGTAATGTCTGCAACTAAATAACATGGACATAGAAATCATTATTGTTGGTTAAATTTTTCTTAACCAAAAGTGAGTGCACATACACTAGATGATACCATTTATTATTTCTCTGTACTTGAACAGAAAAGGGAGAACTCTCTTTGCAGATTCACTGTTGAAAAATAGATAATAAATACATCTATGTACAATGAAGTGCTATTTATTCCATGATCCTAACAAACCAATTTTTATCTTTATTTTTACAGGCTGATGTAGATCGGGATGGGTATCTGGACTATGGGGAATTTGTGACTATTTCTGTTCACATAAGAAAAATGGGCAACGATGAACACCTTCGCAAAGCCTTTGAATTCTTCGATAGAAACCAAAGTGGGTACATAGAGATTGAAGAGCTAAGAGATGCCTTGGCTCACGAAGTCGATGAAAACAGCGAAGAAATCATTAATGCTATTATTCACGATGTTGATACAGATAAGGTTGGTTATATTTTCTTGTCGATTGGTCTGTTTCTGGGAGATCTCAGTTTTCGTTGTATCTTGCAAATTTTGAGCTCATCATATATTATGTGAACTTTCAGGATGGAAGAATAAGCTACGATGAGTTTGCGACGATGATGAAGGCAGGTACTGATTGGAGAAAAGCATCAAGACAGTATTCGCGAGAACGGTTCAATAATCTGAGTCTCAAATTAATGAAGGATGGTTCATTACAGATGAACAGTGAAGCTAGATGACTCAACAATACAGAATTATGACTTACCCGAGGCTGAAACTACACTTTAGTATTTCTTTTTTCCTTCCCTCCAGATTTTCCTTATTCCTTAAATTTTTAATCCTCTTCAAATATATATATATTTGTTTTTTATAATTAGAATTTGGCCCTGGTTGATTTTTTTTTTTTCTTGAGCTTGTAATGTTTCTTGTGTTTGTTGTGAGAGAGTGGCGGGACAAAACTAGTGGTGAAGGTTGAAGGGGGCTGTTGTTTGTGGTTGTAAATAGTGTTAAAATGTTATTAATTCCATCAAAGTAATCATCTGGCTATTGTTAGGTGCAAACTTGCATGAAAAGATGAATTTTATTTGGATTTGGACATGAGATTGAATTGGCTATTAGCGTCTTCTACCAAAAAAAAAAAAGGTTCAAATTTTTGAAGATTGGATTGAATGTAGTTATGAATCCATGATCTAACGTTAATTTTTAGGAAAGCTTTTTATTTTCTTCAGTATTATTCATCTTGTTGTCTTCATTAATTCCCCCAACTCAACAATCTATAATAGCTGGTGATTTTGTGATAATAAATCTATATAAATGTAAATCAATAGAGTGCGAGTTCAGCAATATAACAGGAACGGTAATACTGTTGGAAAAATATTTTTTGTATTTTTTATTTGATACATTTAGAAAAATTGATTAATGAAATATATTTATTTGATCAAAAGAAAATTAAGTTCTTTTTCAAGAAAAATGACTTTTTATTTTGAAAATAAAAAGTTATTTTTCAAATTTTGATAAATTCATCAAATAAAATATAAATTATGTAACATATAAAGTTATTATCACTGATTTTCTTTAACTATGATACTAATTGCAAGTTATCATAGTCACAAAATGAGTAAAATTTATAAAAAATTTTATTTTTTATATATATTTTTATATTAAATAACTGTTACTTCGAAATGACATGTAAAAAGTCATTTCTGAAAACTGATACATCAATCACAAATATTTTTGCAACTAAGAAAGTTAGCAGCATTTAGTTCAATCCAGTTTGATCAGAATTGTCAGCAATTTACAGAATCCAGCGAGTAATTGCCAGGTTGTTCCAACACATAAAACACAGATTATAGGGCTATATCGTGGAAAATGATCTGTTCTAAGTCTTTTTTAAATCAAATTATTTAAAGTGTTTTTGAATAGAGTTCGATTGAATCGCTAAAATTTCATATTCAAATCATTTATTAAATTTACATATAAAAAAAATTTTAGATTGCGTTTGGATCGAATTTTAAATTTACCTTTAAAAATAAAATTTCGGATAAGTTAATTTATCACTTAAAATTTTTAAAATTTTAAATATTCATTTAGATTTTATTATTTATATAATATTTTTTTTATAATTTATTAAAGATAATTTTTTAAAAAATTAATTGTTTAATCAAATATATTTCATATAAATAGTTTGATTAAACTTTTTTTCATTTAGATACTTAATAAATTAAATATGATTTATTATTTTAATTAAATGACTATATTTAATGAAAGTAAGCAATTGAATTAAATTTTTATAAAATTACATTCAAATCGTATACCATAATTTTAAAGTATACAGTGTATAATTTCAGTAAACCATTCACTATAAAAATTTTGTGTATTGTGATTAAAAATTTATTTAATTATAATATCTCTATCTTCATTCATTAGTATTCTCACATGAACATATACATTACATAAATGATCACTTAGATATGTGCAAGAAGAATAAGAAGAAGAAAAAATTTTAGTTTTGGCAAAAGGGGTGGAGAAATTCTAAGATTTTCTGGTTTTGACAAAACGGATAAGTGATTTCATATGAAATTTCTCTTTCATGACATGTTAAGTATGCATAATTAGTGAGAACTATGGAGTAAATTATAATTAGAACTCATGTAAGGAAAGTTGTTAGAAGTAAAAAAGAAACAAAAACTGAATTATGTTGGTTCTATTTACCTAGAATCTTGTTGCCCTAGAAGAAGAATTGGGTAAAGTGCAAAATATGAAAGTTATAGATTTATGTCTCATCTAAAGATCTGTAAAATAATTTTGCTGAATATGTTGCTTGCGAAGAGATATTACTCATTGATTGTGACTAATTCTGAACATGTTAAAACCTACTTAGTCTAAAATTATTTATATATTTTAATGACCTCATAGGTTGGATTAAATAAAGTGTAAAATATAAAAATTATAGAGTTATATCTCATCTAAATGTTTGTAAAATAATTTTACCGAATATATTGTGTGTGAAGAGATATTACTCATTGATTATAACTAATCATGAACCTACGAAAACACACCCAGTCTGAGATTATTCATTTATTTTGATGACCTTATGTATTGAATTAAACAAAGTGTAAAATATAAAAGATATGTTTTAATGTGTTTTTATAGCTGATGGTAAATCAGTTTTACAATTGAATATGCATGTTTTGAAATATGACAAAAAATTTAAGACTTGATCAGATTGTATTTACATAGAAATAGGGCAAAATTTAAAATTTTACCATATTTTTTTTATAGGAACTATATTGATCTAAATTAAAATTTGATTATGTTGTAGCCTATTGTGTCTAGTTCATTAAAAAAATAATTAAGTTATCTGGATAAATATATCTAAAGTTATTACATTGAGAGTATAGTAAGGTCAGATTATTATACAAGAATAATAAGTACAAATATTTAACGCACTTGTACGAAACATGACCATAGTTGTATATCAAGTATGTTAGGACATCGACATATTTAGAAAATTCAAGAGAGAAGTTCAAATCTACCATAAAAGTTAGTTGCATAAAAAACGAGTAAAATCTTTAATTGGATTCCATTGTGTATATGTGTGATTTTAAGATATAATTGGATTTTATTATGTATAAATTTGATTATATTGTGATATTTTACATATAAATGCAACTAAAGTGAGAATTATATGATTTTAATGATTACTTGATATACCATTGCAAATGAATACTTGCATATGAAACTAAAAAGATGTTGTGACCAGCTTGTCAAATACTTGCAAATCACTTAACAAGGGGATCAATAAGTTCTATTATAGTAAAAGTTATCGATCAAATGAATCACATGTTATATGCTAGTTAGCAAGAAAAAAAAATGTCACATGATTCATATGAATTTTGAAAAATAGTGTTGCCTTGTCAGGTCGTAATAAAATTAAATAATCTATAGCATTTGCACTTATATAAATCAATCATTGTATTTGTAATGTATCTTAATAATAATTGATTATTGATTATGCCATTAGAATTTGATTATTATTTTTATTATTGAGTCACAACTCAATTTTTTTTTAAATAGTGAAGCACTAGGTGTGAGCATGTACATAAAGCTTTGCACATAGGTACATAAAGAATAGGTCGTCGGCTAAATTTTCACACTCTCTCTCTCCTTGAGTTATGTACATATACCTAGATAGGAATCAATTTATAGTCACTTATATTGAATGAGTTATACTTAATATATATGTACATTAAACAAGACATTGATATGCCTTCTTGGTTGTGCATGAGTGACAAGCACCTTTATACATATAAATATTTTGATATGAATGTTATGCTTAATAAATGAAAATTGGTGTTACATTAATAAAATTAATTTTATCTTAATATGTGATTTTATTATGATAAAAATTAAATTTACCATAGTTACTATCAAGAATAAGTAAATTTATGATAAATTTTTTATGTCAAAAATTTTATCATAATAAATGAGCATATAAAATAAATTATAATATAAACCTTTTCCTCATAATATTTTATTACAATATATTGACGCCAAATTCCTAGTGTCTATCAAATTATATACACAAAAAATGATATTATCACAATAATATTTTTGTCACTACATTTAATCATTTAAGAAATTGTGATAAAATTATTTTATTATAATACATAATTTTTATTTTGATAAAATAATTTATCATAATAAGTAAGAAATTGTAATTTAGGCATATGAAAAGGCACATTAAAATTAAAAATAAATTTGTTAAAAATATAAAAAATATCACTATATTTAAATAAAAAGTATAAATAAAAATAAATTTAAAGTTGAATTTGAATTTAATTATATAATCTAATTATTTTAAAAAATTATTCTATCTTATATATTTAATAAGAGAAATTATCTTTTTTTTTTTAAAATATTGTCACCAAGTCAATTAGATCGAGTAAGAGAATGACCCATTCAGGCTAGTCTTTATTCAATCCATTGGGTTGACTGAGACTCAAATAGTTGGTTCAAAATTTTGAGTCGTTTCGAATTTAAATCATTTGACTAAATTGACATATTGAATTCAAAAGCTAAGGTTTGAATTAACTGCAAGTTTGAATTGAAATTGCTTGAGAGCTAAAGGTTTAGATATATGATAAAATAAAACTTAAATATTGAATTGAGAATAAAAAACAAATACATTGCTTGGAATAAAAATGTGAATCATGAAACTTAAACAATTGAAACTAAATCTGATTTTAGAAGATTTGCTATAAAAGCCATGTGTTTTCAATATTTTTGGTTGATGATTGATCCTTGAGTGATTATTATGTTTGATTCCTCCTTTCTTCGTTCAACTTTTTTATGTAATTTTTTCCAAAAATTTCTCAATTGTCCACGATTATCTATTATACTTCCTCACTTCGTAGCAGTTATTCTATTTCAAAAGCTTCTTTCAACTCATTTTAACCATCCACTCATATATTAATTAAATAATTTTATTAAATAAAAATTATTTAATTAATGAAAATTAGGACTAAACTAAAATTTTAATTTGAGTGTAAATAATGTTTTTCTGTATATATATGACTTGACTCAAAGGCTAACGTTATATATGTAAATTAAAATATTAAAGCCCATCTTCATCTCTGATATTTTATCCCCATGAAAAATTTCACGAAAAATTCACTTTTAATAATATTTCAAAGTAATCATTCTTAAACTTTACTTTTACCAAAATATGTTACTGTCCTCTGCTATTCCAAATATGAAGAACCATCTTTGAACCCTTTCTTCTCTTCTCTCTTTCTTTCTTTCTTTTTCTTCTTCTCTTTTCTTTTTTTGAAAACTTGTATTCACAATTTATACTAACTCTATTTGAACCATCACCGCCTTCTTGTTATTACTTTTATTACTAAGAAGATTTTCAAGACAATTTTTGAAATTTCACACTTTTTTCAATTCATTTCTCCTTATCTTTACAAATCCATTTTGAAAACTCTACCCAATATTAAAATTCATCATCTTCCACTTCAATTCTTGGTGATCTTCTTCAACTCTTAACTCTTGGTATTAGGAAATGTTTTTTTCTTCATCACTACTTAAGTCTTCAATTCTTCATAAAGAAAAATAAAAAAGGTATTTTATGTATCCATTTTAATTTTATTTTTTGCATTATTAATGGACTTATCTTTACAAATCCATTTTGAAAACTCTACCCAATATTAAAATTCATCATCTTCCAATTCAATTCTTGGTGATCTTCTTAAACTCTTAACTCTTCGTATTAGGAAATGTTTTTTTCTTCATCACTACTTAAGTCTTCAATTCTTGATAAAGAAAAATAAAAAAGGTATTTTTATATCCAATTTAATTTTATTTTTTTGCATTATTAATGGACTTGTGTGCAATTTTGATTATTTGATATGTAGTCAAGAAATTATCTAAATTTTAAAAATTTAGATTTTGTGAATTTCTTGATCAAATTTTGAGTTTTAAAGAAATGCACAAATATAATGCACTTGATTTGTTAGCCATCCAATAATTTAGTTTATATCAAATGTAGCTTTGATGGCTATAAATATACATTCTACTATATACAAAAATTTAGGCTTTAAAAATCAAGCCTAATTCTAGCTTGATTATACATAGACTCTTTCATGATTTATAACTCTATATATTTGATTGAGACCATGAACAAAATTATTTTGCCTAAATAACCACATTAACAATCTTGAAGGTTTGTGTATTCTGTGAACTTTGACAAATTTGCCATTTTTTGCATACCATGATTAAGACAATGCTTGAAAATTTGGCCAAATTTAGCGATTGGAATTTTTTGTCATATCATTTTTCCTTTACCCTTAAGGCCAAAAATTTATAAGCTAATGAAAAATATATTAACATATATAATTTTTTACAGCCTATGTTTCATAGCAAAAATAAATTTTCATATAATCTTTATCAAAAGTTTTATATATGTATAATCAAAATTTTTAACTCTTTCTAATCTCCAAAGTGCCTTATCATGCCATTTCTAAATAACAAAAATGCTCTTATAGAATTGAATCATGTTCTCTATAAATTTTGCCTAAAGACTTGATTTTCATTATGGCTTGACTTATGTGAACTTCATATTTTCATTATAGGTTTGGTTGGTTTGTATTTTCTTTTGGGCTATAAAAATTCTAACTATTTCTGGCTAATATTTTTTTTCTCATATATGTTTTTCCTTTCATCATTTTGACCTTGACAACTAACTTTATTTTGATTCTCAATATAATTTTTACATTTAAGGATCATGTATGTGCTTAGTTTTCACAACATTTCCTTTCTCTAATTTGGTTTGGTGGTATGGAGTTGGTTATGTTTTTCGAGGAAAATCTTACAGGAGTTGTTTTAGTATGAGACTTGAAATTTATTCTTAGTCTAAATATAACAAGATAGGTCTTTTTGGATCAGGATTTATGTGTCTCTTGATTTATGTATTTTGGAATTTTTGAAATTTACCTAAAAAAAATTTTGGCAATAGGTTTTGATGAACTAAATCTAAGCTTAAAAGTTTTTTTAGGGATTTTTTTTATAAAATAGATTGTTCCAAGGCCATGGAGCCTCTATTGGAATAAAAATCACAAAATTTTTAAAGTTCTCAATGCTGGAATATAATTTCAAGCCATTTATCAACTTATTTTCTTTCTTAAAAAATAATTGAGATCCTTTAGAGAACCTGTAGATTTGCCATCTTTATGAACCTAAGAAATTATTATAATGCTTCTAAATTTATTTCTTGTTCATATTTTATGCATTTGGTACTTTTCATAATTTAAAGCATGGATGTACAATTTGCCAAAATTTAAATATATGTGTGCTTGGGTTCAGATTTTGTATCTCAATATTTGTGAACATTGTTCTATAGGTTCTATGATAGTTTCTTCACCTCTTTATAATACTTCTTATATTTATCTTAGTTCACTAGGAGTTTTGGCTTTCAATTTTGCTTTTTGTGCTTGAGGTTCTAACACATGTTTTCCTTTATCTCTTGCTTGATGAGAATAAACTTTTACTTGGACCTCCATTACTATTAGCAAAATTAAGTCTTAACATCAAAACCATGATGCATAAATGCAATACTATGTTTGTGTTTATAGATCTAAACTTGTTCTTATTTTACGTAGGTGCTTAAGATTAAAGTTGTTATATAACCTACTCATTATTCATACATCCATATCACTCTTACACAAATCACATCTACACCCTAGTTATTTCCTTTCTTGCATCATGCAGTTCGCATAACCACTTCATTGAACCTTTGCACAAATACCAATATCAACTTTGTATCATGAAGCTATTTGTGTTGATATTAGATTGGACGTCATGATTTTCTTTGAAGATATGACTCATTTTTATACTTATTTGTGATGTTGATTTGTTGAGCTAAACTTTGGAACAAATAAAAGTAGAGGAAAAATAAAGAAAAGTGAAGAATTGGCCATAAGGGCTATTTTCTTTATAAAAGTGGCGAGGAAATTTTACAAAAAAAAGAAAACAAAAAATTTGGCCACTTTATTGGCCATATATTCAAACATTAGGTCACAATATTATCTAAACTTAAAGGTTTAGCGATCCATTTTGTGGTAGTAGGATCCACTTATAGCTCATTTTTTTATTTGCTTTCCATTTGATTTTATAGGAAGGTGGTGCTTAACTAATCTTTTACTTAATCCTCGCATCTCCTCATCACTCCAAAAAATACAATCTTTGAACTCTTGTAACACTTTTACAATTTTTGCCTTTAAATCACTTAGTAGCAAAGCACTAATATAGGTTATTCTCGACTCTTTACTAGTTTTAAGGTTCAAAATTTTCCATAGAATCATGAACTTCATGCTTCATACTCTTAAGTAATGAATTTGGATTTTGCTTCCTCATTTAGCTCTCTTTTAAAAAATCACCTCAGCTCCACACACATCTTGGAACTCCTTCAAAATTAATCTATCAAAGTTTGTTGCACATGAACTTTAAATAATGTGATTGTGGCTACTGCTAACTCCTCATTAGTGTAATTAATCATGTATCTCCTTATTGATTGGTTGAGACATTAGCTAGAATGGCACGATGTCTATTGATTTGATCAAAGTATTGACTTGTTAAGCTACAATTACTTTTTCTTATGACATATAAGCAAACTTTGGATCACCATTTTTCTTTTTCCTTACAAACTTGATAAGATCAAAATCTATGTCATAAAACATGGCTTCTATTGAATCATAACAAGCTCCAAAAGGCTACCTGTTTGGCCAGACCACCTTTGCATCATTTTCCTTTCAAAAATAATAAACGCTAGTGAAAGGAAGATGGTATGCACCAATTGACGTGAATCCAATTGCTCCTTAGAAACACATTATAACTTTTAGTTGAATTTAAAATAAAGAAAACGCTTAAAGAATCCTTACTTTTAATAGTAAACTTGATAGGCAAGATCCCTAGTGTTTTTATAATCTCTTAAGTGAAAGTAGACATTATACCTTAGTTGCAATGAGATCTTCAAATATTCTTCCAAAAGCATGCAACTGAGTGGTAATACATCCATTGTTGACTCATTATCAAACAACATCCTTGAAATAAGCCTCCATCTAAATGTTGATGGCTTTTAGGCTTATTGAACTTGGCATCTTATATAGATATTTTACTAAAACAATCTTCATCATTAAAGAGTAAAGCTTGCCCATCTATTTCCTAATCTTTGTCCACTTCAATTATATCTTCTTCAACATTCTAAGACTTGAAAATTAATGGAAGAGTGATTGATGTAGTTGCACATCTATAAGGAATTGGAACTTCTCCCACTAGAAAGGTGCCTTCCACTAGTCAATTTCTAGATATATTTTCAAAAATTCTTATACGAGAAAAAGATAACAAATTATTATTAGAACTATCCAAACTTGCATCCTCAATAGACTTTTTGGCAAACCTTGTCTTTTCTATCTTTGATTGGATATATAACTCCTTCTTTCTCTTTTCTGTAGCTCTCTATCTTTGAATTATTCTTTTAAGTCCTAATTAGTGGCTTAGAAAGATTTTTATGTTAAACCTTATGCCATTAATTAGTTGGATAGACAAGAGGAGGTAGTTGATTTCTCTAGAACCTTTGCATAGGAAAATGTTATGCTACTCCATAAACATACTCTACTCGCCTCCTTTTAACTCTAATGTCTTACTTCTTCTACTACACTAACACTTTCTTTAGAACCCAAACTTTATGATAAACCTTTGTTGGATGAAATCTTTGTTGGATGAAATCTTTATTGGTTGAATCTCTATTACTTATTTTCTTCTTTCTTCAACTTTGAAATTCAATGAGGTTTTAAAAATCAAAAGTTGTAATATTAATTAAAGCTATTAGAAGGAAAGGATTTTTGCTTCCTTTTTTCTAGGAACTTCAAGACTCCCTTGTTAATTCTATCTTTAACCATATTCCTAAAAGTCCAATAAGAATTAATTAAGTGATCATAGGAATTATAGAACTTACAATAAGTTTTCCCTTTTATTTCCTTCTTCATTGGGATCTTTTGATCTTGGGGAAGCTTGATGAACTTTCCCTTGAGTAAATAATCAAACATCTCATCACCCTTAAAGACATCAAATGTATATTAAGGTTGTGCATTCATAGCTTGAGGATTTTTTTTTAACAATGAGGGACAAACACAACTACTTGAGCTTGAAAAGTCAACTACTTCTACCTTAAGCTCATTGATCTCCAGGAAATAAGAGCCTATGGCTACTCCTTTCTTCTAATGATCTTCCCTTAATAACTCTTCATATTTACCAAATTTGCTACCAATTCATAAAATCACAAAACTTTATACCTTGGAATTTTTTATGGAGTTCAATCTCTAACCCCCTTTTATGCCATCTTGCCATGTTTCTAACAAAAAGATCTTGTATTGATTCCTTATCTTTTTGAACCTTGTACTAAACATATATCCTCCCCACTTTTTTGAGTCACCCTTAATAACTTAATAATGCACACTTCTGGTTTAACTCTAAAAAAGTAGGGGTGAAATTGTCTTTTCATGTTCTACCATATAAGTATAAAATTTCTTAGAAGTGTTGCATACCAAGTAAAAGTTGTTCTAGTTAATAAATTTAGGAATAGCCTTCATTTAAAGTTTACAAAATTTTTGTGGTTAGCTAATTATCTATATTGAATAATGAACCTTGCAATGTATTAGTAAGTGGAATGGCCATATTCTTTTGAGAATAATGATAAGTTTAGAATTCTACATGCTGTGGATAACAATTATCCTTATCAACTATATTAGAATATGGTTTATGAAACTCTCACCAACCAATCTATCTTAAGCTAGGTCTATAAAGCTCTTGAACAACATCTCTAATTGCTTCCATATCAACTTGAGGAAGTTAGCAAATTGTCTTGGATGATAAGCATGATTTCCTCTATTTCTTGCTAGTAAACATCTTTATTATTGCATTTCATCATTCTCATACAACATTGGTTAGTTAACAAGAATGGTTATGGTATAAATCTAATCAGCCAACATTGGCCTACCTATAGGGCGACTAGTGGGTAAGACACCTCTTATCACACCATGTCCTTTCTTGTTCTTTTTATGGAGGGATGTATCTCTCTTTTAGTTGCCCTTAGAGAATCTGAGGCTTGGCAACTTCATTTCTTTCTTGAGAGCTAAAGGAGGAATGCCTTTGGGATCTTTAACATTCTATCTTGCAAGACGTGATGAAAGCTCTTAGACCATAACCCTTAGACTTTTGAGAGCTAAACTCGATGTTGCCTTTTCTAAATGTTAGCCATAATGGAACCAAGCTCCTAAAGTAGCCTAGTCTGTTCCTCATTGGCTTTCTTCTAATTCTTTTTGATGTTCCTTTGAGTCTCCTCCAAAATGTGTTTACATGCTTCTATTTGTACCCTAAAATGTTTTGCCATAAATCTTATGTTACAATTACCATCATCAACATTAGTAAATTGCCACATTGTCCTCAACAACAGGGCTTGTTAGAGGTGTTGGTGCGATTTGTGATTGAATTTCATGAGGGCCATGCTTCTCTCAATTTGCTTCACTAATTAAAGAATGAAACCTTTATATCCTACTTTAATGGTAGCGATCTTGACATCTTTAGGCACCACCTTTTGGGATCTATGTAGCAATAGTCTTATTAAGCATGCCAAATTATATTGCTTAAATTTTAAGCAAGCTAATGCAAGCGAATGTAGGCATGCCATGTGTTTAGGTACACAAATTAAATTGCACTATTTTGACTTCTTGCACCATAATTTTCAAACTCCTTTTCATAATTTTTTTAGATTATATTGGCTAAATTAATGCACTGGATTTGAAAGCTAAAGTTTAAATTAACTAAGATCTTGAATTTAAATTGCTTGATAGCTACAATTTTAGATAGATGATAAAATAAAACTTAAAGATTCCATTAATAATTGACAATAAATACCTTGCTTGTAATGGAGGTAGAAATAATAAAATTAAATGATTGAAACTAAAACTAGCTTGAGAGGACTTTGCTATAGAAGTTGTTTGTTTTCGGGTGTTTTTGATTGATGATTGATCGTTAAGTGATTATTATGCTTGATTCCACATTTGCTTCAACTTTGTCTATTTAGTATGTTTTGGATTTCTCAACTATCTACAATCGTATGCTCCATTTTCCTACTTCTTAATAGCTATTTTACTTTAAAAACTTCTTTCAAATCTTTTTAACCACCTCATCATACCTAATTAAATAATTTTATTAAATAAAAAATTATTTCATTAATAAAAATTTGGCTTGAGTTAAAATTTTCATTGGCGCAAACAAACTCTTTAATGAATTTTTATTTTTCTCTCTTTTTTTTGAAGGAAGTTACCATCTCATAAATGCAAATCAAAATAAATAAAATGTTCCAACCTAGCATAGGCTTGAACATCCAAAAACACAAGATTAGAACATGATAAAAAAAATTGAGCAAGGGAATGGGCAACTAAATTGCAACTCATTGATACAAACTGAAATTAACAAACCTAAAATTCAAAGAAAACATTTTAATATATCCTCTAATAGCATATGAAGCTGTTGTAATCCACTAATAGACTCCTTCAACGCTTGGGAAACTAAGATATAATTTGTCCCTATAATTATATTTGACCATTTGTTAGGGTTAAGTAGGATGAGACTTTCCTTAATTAATAAAGCCTCTGTTACAACTGAATCATATTGCAACACCAAAATTTTAGTGAAAGCAAAGCACACCATTCCACACTCATCCTTTAACATTGCCCCTATACCAATTAGACTCTCTATCCTCATTGCTTCATTAGAATTTAGTTTATTAAACATTGATGGTGGAGACTGCTAGCTTGAAAGATTGATGGGTATATAAAGTTAAATGAACTTGAGATGCTTTATGATCATAAAGGAAAGTCGATACCCTGTTAAATGTTACTCATATTAGTTTTTAAGGGTGTTCATGAACTACACTATTATGAAGTTACCACGTTACTTACATGATGGTAAAAAAAACCTCAAACTCCTACCTTTTTAATTATAAATAGGCTTTTACTATCCATTCCTTTATCTCACCTATATTGAACAAGGAATAGTAAAGCCCTAAAGGACAAACCATTAATAAAGCTTCACTACCATCATAATCCTTGAGAGCATGTAATTGGGATTCTATATGATTTTAGCATCATGGACAAAACATATCCACCACAACCCCCCTCTTAGCTAGATTTGATAGATAAAGAAGATAGTCATGATAACTTCTCCATATGAAATGCTTAACATAATGTGAGAGGGTGAAATTCCAAAGAAACGTCTAAAGTTTTTCTTATTAGCATTTGATTTTGTATCTTGTATTATAGGAGCAATCATGTTTTAAAAAATAAAGTAAGTTATTTGAATGGCAAAAACCCTGATGTATGATGGTGTTAAAATAATGTGTCATCCATTGGTGACTTAAACAAATATCTAGAATCACTTTCATCTTTTATGATGGAAAACAAACCATTACCAAGTTTATATCCCAAACTTGTTGATCCAATACCATGACCTCGACCATTGTGAATCTAAACTAAATGAAAAGCTTAATATTCATACTTGGGAAACCATTCTCAATCTATTGAATCCAATCATTTATAAAAAATGGGGATTTTTACTCTCCATTGCAACCCTTCCTAAATGTGCTCTTGAGCACTCAAAATACTTCACCAACTAAAAGATGGATAATAACCCACTGTAACTTATAAGATATTGGTACTAGGGAAGTACCTAGCCATAAAGATTTGATTGATAAAAAATGTTTAATTGCTTTAGTGATCACCAAATCTTCTTAGCAAGAAAAGCTAATTTAAAAGCATAAAAGTTACCATATCCTAATTCACTAGCTGCCTTAGGTTGATAATCTTGCTCACAACATGCCCAATGGATACCCTTGGCACCATCTCTACTTTGGCACAAAAAATGGTTAACCATCCTTTACAAATTATATCAAAACCTAAGTGGAAGAAGAAAATGGTCTATAATATAATTTGGAATTTCTTGAACTACCGATTTTAGTTGGACATCCTTTTCTGCTCGAGACAACACTCTTTCCTTTCACCCCTTTAATTTCTTTAGTTTATGATCTTTAACATATTGTAAAATTGGTTTCTTTATTCCCCTACCATTATTGGAAGAATAAGATATTTTGAAAGCTTATTGACCAAAGCCAACTTAAATGTTTGCTAAAGCTCACATGAGAGATGGAAGACACATTTGAGCTAAAAAGAACCTCTATTTTATCCAAATTCACTTCTTATCCCAAAGCCTTTTTGAATAAGTAAATTTTTAATTTTCATACAAGTTCACTACATTGCTTCAGCTAGTATACTATCGTTTGCAAAGTAGTGGACTGATACTTGAGACACATATTTTGAAATCTAAAGACCATATAGGTCACCACAATTCACCATCCAAATTCCTTTTTCATATAACAAAAGATTAGGTTTTAGAAAACTCATTGCTTACCCATTAATTAAGAATGAATGTGTTATAGAAGTCATATAACTCATTAACAAATCAATAAAAGGACATGGAAAATTCATAAGATGAAGCATAACCCTAATAAAATCCAATTCCACCCTATCATAGACCTTGCTTATGTCTAATTTAAGAGTTAACAAAATCCTTTTTACCTAATCTTTTTTTTTTTTCATTTAGGAAGTGAAAAGCCTCTAGGGCATTAAGTGCATTATTAATTATAAGTCTACTAGGAACAAAAACACTTTGCATTTCACAAATCAGGGACGAGAGAACATGTTTGAGCCTATTAGTAAAGATTTCAAAATTGATTTGATGAAGCTGCTTCATAGATACTTGGGTTTTATTTTTGAAATAAGGTGACAAAGGTGTGATTTAGATTTTTAGGCATGACATCATAAATCAAAAAAATTATGCATTAAAGAAGTAATATTATTACCAATAACTTGCCAATATTTTATCATTTGTTCCTAGAACCTTTCTCAAGTCATTTGTTAGGAGGTATAACCAATTTCCCTTGACAAAAAAGGTTTTGACACGGTCTCTACCATATCCTTTAACAATGTACTATTAATTGCCTCAAGAACTCACTCAAAATTTAATGGTGCATTTGAAGAAAACAATTACCAATAATATTAAAAAATCACACGACCTAATTGATCCCTATGCTCTTGCCATACACTTTGGTAATTTTGGATTGTGACAATGCGGTTAGCTTATTTCCTATCAAAAACTTATTTGTAAAAGAAAGTAGTATTTTGTCACTTTCGGCAAACTGTGCTACCATGGACCGCACCCTCTAGTATGATTCCTTTATATGAGCACACTCGTTAATTCTACTTTGAACATATTTACATTGGTCAATACACTATGGAGTTGGTGGCCTTTGTTATAGACATCCTATAACATTTTCATTTTCATTCACCAATTACCAAAAGTTGTTTTATGCCATTAACCTAGTATAACTGCATACTGGGAAATCCATGCTTAAGAACCAGTGGAATAAGGGATATAATTCTGAATTGCTAACAACTTATTTCCATAAAGGGTGTTTTGTCCATATTGGCACAAACTTAAAAGTGAATGAATGTTTTCCTTGGTAATGCCAATCTTGATTTGTTTATTTATTCTTTATCTTCAAACATTATTCATATATTATAGTTTGATTATTGTTTTTCATCCTACCAAAATTCCACTAAAGATTTTTAACCATTCGATTGTATTTCTAAAAGGCATCAAAGTTCATTTTTTTGTTAGGTCCACCTTAAATCGGGTTTGTCTTATGATAAGACACAAGATTTAGAACTACATTTGGAACGAATAATTATGACCAATGATAAGTGTAATTATTGTTAATTTTGTTGGGAAATTTACAACATTGTGTTTCTTGAAATTTGTTATTTAGTCTTCCTATAACCTAATAAAAGATCGCTAATTGGGCTTTGAAGAAAAGAGTTCGAACAATTATGTTTTTTATTTTTATTTTTTAGACTTTATTATTTGATATAGTTTAGTGTCATAATTTAAATTTGAGGGCCGCATCTATGTTATCTTAATAGCTTTAAGACACTAGTTGTCTTAGAAAACCTATTTTAAAAATGTTAATCATCATTATATAACTCATAATAACATCATTGTCACCCAAGGTATCCAAACATCTTAATAGAAAGTGAGAAGACTCCTTTATGGTCACTTTTCTTATCAAGCCATCCAAGCTCATAAGAATTTGTCCTTAGAAATCCTCATAACCTATCTTTGTTCATCAAATCATACATATTCATTAAGCTTAATGGGTGTAACCTAAAACATAAAACATACATGTGTGTAACTTAAAAAGTTGGGAATATAATTCTAAGATCTTATCTTTAATCTCTTCTATACCCTCCTTTATGCCATGGTTGATCTAAAGAACCTTCACCATCAAGATCTCTTTGGTGCAATGCCTCTATATTTGTGTCTCCATGATTATAATAGTATATTTCTCATATATGTAATTTAGAGTGATCTCTACCTCTAACTCAATGATCATATGTGAAAGACTAGGTGCACACTTATTAAGCATGGATAAGTGAAACACTAATTGAACATTCATAAAGTTCAACAGTAGAAGCATTATAATATTCCATATATCTTTCCTTACTAGATGGAAAAGCTAACCCTATGTAGAGGTTAAACAATCCTTGAGCTATTGGAAGCTCAACACATATGCATCCATCCATACAAACTTCACATTTTTTTTAGTTATCCAAGGCATTGAAAGACTAAATAAATCTTAAACAAATTTCTTATAACACCTTGCCAAATTAAGAAAACTCCTTACGTTAAGCAATCCCATGCTTGCAAAAACATTTCAATGCCCATGGAATGTCTATAATGGCTAGTACTAGTTATTTTTTAAGGTGTTTTCAATAATTAAAATAGACCTTGGGCCATATAAAAATATCTAATATAACCTTAGTAATGCCATTCATTATAAGACAAGTTTAAAATCATTTATAAAAGCTTTAAAAAGCATTATTTTTTTTTATAATTAGGTAGAAGTGAGTTTAAGTTTTTATATATTATATTTACGAGAGTTAGGCATTCTTTGGGGACTATTTGGACATTTTCCTAGTTGAGAGGCTTATGCATCTTTTAGGTAATTTCTTATAAGGGTATAAATGTTAGTGTTTAGCCAACAAAAGCACATAAATTGGCAATTATCCTAAAAAAAGTCACTAATGAGATTTTAATTCGTATAAAAAGAGATTGGTAGGTTTCTCTTCAACTTACAAAAAAAAAAAAAAAAGAAGTTGTATTGATCTTTACAATGATAGTAAAATACCTAAGTAAGAAGCTTAAGAAATAGATGTTGGCAAATTATCAAGCCACTATAAGTTCTTTTGTCTTTATTTCTCTTCTATACCTCTTTCTTCTTTGAGAGGAAGAGTGAAGTTGTAAGTGCTATTCTACTATAGTTGAAGGAACTTTTAATATGTTTAAAGTATTTTTTCAAAGCATCCAATTTATTCCCTCTTGGATTTTCATCCTTACCAAGAGACCAATTAGTATCATAGCCTAGCTCTAAATTTTCAAACGGAAGCTCATAATTTCTAGGAGCACTTAAATGTTAAAGAGCAAGACGAATTATGCCTTTGCTGAGTTGCACTTAAAGGCTAATCTATTGTGACACCTCCATTTTTCAATGAAACCAACTACTATTATTAAAAGACTAGAATGTATTATTTTCTAAGTTTGGAATCCATGGAGTTATGCAAAATCATAGAGAAGGATCCTTACATGTCTATGAAGAGCACTTTAAATAGGAGACAAGTAGAGAATGAGTTGATGAGATTTTCGATAAAAAAAAGCAAGTAGTAAGAAATGACAAGACTATCCACATGCATTTTTTTCATGCCATGAAAGTTAGTATAACAATATGTGTATAAAGATAACCACTAAGAAAATATGTGAGGCCTTAAAGATTACACATGAGAACATAAATCAAGTTAAGAAGAGCAAGATGGAAACTCTCATATTTCAATGTGAGACCTTAATGAATTTTTAAGAATATATCTCCAAATGTAATAGATTTATTAAAATTTTGGAAAAAATAAAGGCATTAGTTAAGCCATTCTTAAATGATGGAAGAGCTTATAAAGAAAACTCTTAGATGCCTATCCAAAGAATGGCTTGGCATGGCCAGTTCCTTCAAAAGATTTGAAGACCATGCTCCTTGATAAGCTATTGGAAAATCTCATAGATTATGAAATTACCCTCAATACAGAAGTGTCATTCAAATCTAAGGAAGCTAACAAAAGGAAGATAAGAGTTATACTCAAACCTATTTCTAAGAATTCAACCTCTAATCAAGAAGAAATGGGCATAAATTCTAAAAAATGCTTAGGAGGCTCCTTTTAAAAGGAAAGGAAATATCAAGCTTGATCAATTGAACTATTATGGGTATGAAAAGTTAGTTCACTTAAAGATCGATTGTCTCAATCTAAGAAAGATAAAAAGAAGGAGAAAAGAACATATATAACCACTTAGGATGATACAAGCTTTCTTAAAGTAAGTGACTTCAATGATAAGTAAATGAAAGGTAGGGAGAAAGAGACAAAATATGCTTCATGGCTTTAGAGAAATGCTCACCATTAGAGGTATGCAATTTTGATGTTCATAATAGATATTTATGGTAGAAAACGTTATGTGGGCTCTAAAATCCATTAATAATAATTTTGATAAAAGTTTTAACGACATAAGGATTTTAAAAATTGAGTTAATGGAGTTGAAATAAATGAATGTCTAATGAATGAAAAGAACTTTTATGAAACTCTTTTCGAACAAAATCAGAGTTTAGATAAAGTAGTTTAAAATTTAAAAGATTATCTTTCCACTTTTACTAGAAAGAGAAAAACTTGATTTGATTTTTTGGCTCCTAAATGGATTTTAAAGAAAAACATAGTTTAGGATATGATCATTCAACTCCATTTATTTCTTCTATGCTTAAATTTGTGAAAGCCTTATCTAAGGCTTGAACTTCATCTCTAAGACTTATGTGTATTCATCCATATGTTCATATCCTACACAAAGACCTAAAATCAATCATGCTTTTGTATATAAGTCTCAAATTCCAAGACCAAATAAAAATGCACATGCCCTCATTCTTAGGTCTCAAGTATATAGGAGATCATATTATATTCAATCCTTTAACAGACCTAGCATTCCCTTAGAAATGCTTTTATTATGGAAGATTTACCCATAAGACTTACTTTTGCTATGCTAGGCTAAATAATACATTATATTTGTTCCACATCCTTATGGACCCAAAAAGAAATAGGTACCAAAGCAAAGTGCTTGATTTATAGGTTGAAGACTCCTTTACTAAGTTCTTTAAATGGAGAATTCATATAGTGAATGGAGATTAATGAGAAAAAGAAAGGATGTAAAACTTTAAGGTGTTGATTAACATCAATCTATCTCAATAATTGATATCAAACTTGTAATGTATGCCTTACCTCCTATACTTTAACTTGATATATATGCATATGTTAAGAGAGGGTTGTATGTTATTATGTGGATTATTATCTTTCTTAATATGCAATATGTTTGTGTCTGTTTGATTGAAAATTGATTTCAAGTTTGGTCTCTCAAATAGTTGTATTTTAGTTCACCAACAATGATTTGTTTTCTCAATCAGTTAGTATCTTAGATTTTCTTGAAGACCATAGGGTTATGCTTGATTTTGAGTTAATTTTTCCATAATTGGTATTGGACCTAGCTTTGAGAGATTTTTTTAAAGAAATTCCCTATTTGTCTTATTTAAAATTAATTATTTTAGATAGGGGAGAGAATATTCAATTTATGGTATCTGAAATCTAGCCCTTATCTTTTAAGTTTATTGACAGAAATTACATTCCATTTTAAAAATGGAAGAGAATATTTTAGTCTTGTCTTGAAAGTTTTTTATGATGATAAAAAGGTGGAGAAAATTTTTAATATTAATAAAATGATTTTCAATATTTTATGGTGTTTATTTTACCAAAGAATCTTAGTTTTATCATCATGCAAAAAAGGGGAGAATATTGACCATATAACTCCAAGGTTAATAAGGCAATGCCTTAATCATGTATTTATAATAGTGTTTTGAATGATAATAAAATATTGAGAAGATAATTCAAATAATTTTCATTAGGCAAATCAATGCCATTGAAGGTCAAGTGGAGGCAACCTATTGAAATGTCTAACAACCATTGAGAGAAAAGCTGAGTGTGTCCATAGAAAAGTGTAATGTGAACCAATATTAGAAATTGTTCTAAAAGATTTTGAGGAACCATGGTATATAGCTGAAAATATAAAATGTTTAGATTTCACAAAATTATAGTGTACTTATTCAAAGTGTATAAAGAAAGTTATAAGTATTTTAGTTAAAAAACGTCATGCTAAATTTGAAGTTGTCATACAAATAAGTAAATTTAGAAAAGCTCTACAAATCAATTTACAAAGTTTAGATGGTATTTGATATATGAAAATAATGTGCTTTGAGCTTAGTTTCCAAAAAAAAAAAAATGTTTATAATTTATAGTTCTTTAATGGAAGTTATGCCTTTGATAATGAGAGATATCTATGTAGATCAACTCCAACAACTGTTGAATGCAACTGGCACTTAGAAAGAGAATATAACGGGTGTAAAAACCAAGAAAGTGCTTGTTCTGATTTCTCAATTGATTAGCTAATTAGTTCTATTTAATTTTAAACACCTTTATGCATGTGAAAACATTTCAATGCTTATGGAATGTTATAATGGCTAGTTTTTCTAAGCAATGACTAGGAATGATTAGTTTAATATTTAGGGCATTTATAACCATTTAAATGAATCTTAACCTATATAAGGATGCCTAATATGGCCTTATAAATGCCACGTAAAATAAGAGAAGATCAAAATCATTTTTAAAAGCTTTGAAGAGTATTATTCTTTGTAATTGTATAAAAAGGAGTTTAATTTTATGTCTTAATTTTATGAGAGTTAGACTTTCTTTGAGTACGACTTGTATAATTTCCTTATTGAGAAGCTTAGATAGCTTGTTAGGAAATTTCTTAAAGGGACATAAAGATTATTCCTTAGCCAACAAAAGTATATAAAATGGTGATTAGTATAAAAAATATTGATGATTTTTTGCTCTCTTCAGCCCTTATAAAAGGAGAGTGGTAGGTTTTTCATGAGCTTACAAAAAGGCGGTACTATTTTATCCTTCAAAAGATAGTGAAATATCTAAGTGAAAAACTTTTAGAATAAATTTAAGGTCATTATTGAACCATTATAAAATCTTATGTCTTCATTTCTCTTATATACCTTCTCATTCTTTAAAAGAAAGAGTGAAGTTGTGAGTACTATTTTGTTATAATTAAAGTTAAAGAACTTCCGATAAGTTTCAAGTGTTTTTGAAAGTACTCCATACACTCCTTCTTGGGTTGACATCCATACTAAAGGACTCATAACTCCTGTGTAGCTTAAAGCCTACTTTGAACTCTGCCATCCTAACTAAAGGCCTAACTTGTGCCTGATAAATAAATTAGAAAAGGTTTGAGTTGCATTTGAAAAAACTTGCAATCCTAATGAGATAACATTAAGATTGTTAAGCTATGAGTTATAACCATAAGTGAGTCACTTATTAAAGGCTCTAGTAGGATGCCATAAGAGATGACCTAGTTAAGTTATAGACCAACCTCTATAAAAAATCTTGGTGTCACTCTTGTTCTTTATCTCCTTACTTTATGTTTTTTGTTAAGTGTTTAATTTGAAAAATTTGTCATCACCTTACTTAACCTCTCTAAAACATAATCCAAACAACATTATATATGGGCACTTTACCATTATATACTTCATGTTTAAGACATGATGCCTCAAATTGAAATAACTTAATAGAATCGTGATGAAATTTTTTAAAACCATCAGTACATAATAGAATGGGTGCATGATAAAAAGATTTAAGTAATAAATGCTAAACTTAAGAGAATAGAAATAACTCTTGTATTTGTGAATTAACAAGGAATTAGTCCAACCATTGTTGAATGTTATGAACCCCCTACTTAGCCATTATTCCATGTGTAGCTATACCAAAAAAAGCCAAATCAACAAAATCACATTGCTTTCTAAAAAATCCTCCATAAGCTTTGCAACTTTTGGAAGAACACCTATTTCTTTATACTTTTTAGTATTTCATTAAAATCACGATAACATGACTAAGTGAGACAATTATTACAGCCTAAAAGATTGATAAGATCTTAAGTTAGATGTCAAAGATGGGTCTAAGGCCTACCATATATACAAAAACCATAGTAATAAGGTGAACCATCTAAATTTAGAACATAAAAATTAATGTATTTTTTTTTGAAAAAGATTTAATTTTCATAATGATATCCTTATATTGCAGAAGTGCAAGACTACTAGCCCGTCTCATAAAATCAATTATGAAAACATGAAAATCACTTAAACAATGTTAGATACTTGTCCATTCTTCCTTTACTAATGGTGTCTCTATTAGAAAAATCACATTTGGGTAATGTATCTTCACTAAGAAGAGAAGAGAATGAATTATCCAAGGGTTGCCCATCCTTAGGGGTTGTAACTAAGAAAATAGTATATAAGACTATTAAGCAACCTCCATTAAGAAATTATTATAAGTATGTACTACTGCAAGCTCAAAAGCTTTTAGGCATTTACCCTAGAAATCAACCTCCTTCTCTCTACAAACACCATTAATTAAATTCACCAATCCTAATTTATGTCTAACATGCTCCTCTTTAAAACTTTTTATATAATTAGCCACATCTACTTCTAAAAGATTTTCATCCTCGTTCATACATTTTATTGACATTTAAAGCCAAAACCAAGCTAGAATTAAAAGACTAAAAAGTAACTTTCACATAAAACATATGAGGTTTTCCTTGATGGTTAGGATCCTTAGTTCCTGTAATACCTAATGTGAATTGAGGATAACACCTCTAATGTAGACATAGCTATCACTACAACATTATTTCCCATCCCCTACTACCCTTCAGTATCATTAGCATGCAAAATAATGTATAGTTTCAATAGTCTAAGGGGCTGACATTGTTATGGTACCTGCATTAATTGGTATAGGATTCTTATTAACTCTAACTACTTCACTATTATAGTGATGTTTTAAAAATTTTAAATGCTATCCACTATGCTTTATAGCAAAGTTAAGATTATGCCTAATCGATAGAGTATACTTATCACTAAAATGATCAAATAAATCAACCATACTTATACAATTTTAATATTCTTAAAAAAGTAGCTCCTATTGCACTTTTAGTAAGAAAATATGGACAACTAGGAGTAGCCATCAACTGAGGGGCCATATGAAGAAATATCACTTTTTATAAATTTACTTAAGTAGTCACCTTCTAAGCGATCACCATCCCACAACTATAGCAGTAATTTGTTAATTGTTCATGCTAAAAAGTCATCTAAACTTAATTATAATCACCATTAGTCACTATTATACCTCTCACCAATGGTTTTTATTGTGTTTACTACCACTTTAGTCGTAGCATATTTGTTACGTGAAAAACCAAGCTTAACCTTAGCATTGATCACTCTATTTACCTTGCCTCTAATAGATTCTAGCAGTATTTTATCTCTATGATTGAACAATAAATTACGTAGTTTAATCCAAAATAAAACTTCGTGGAAATTTGACTTTCCATGTAAAAAACACAATAATTGGGTAGAAAGAAATGAGATTCTTATTAAATTACCTTGAATCATTCATTAAAACCAAATTACGATTCTCCTCCCAATTATAAGTTATACTTAAAATAGTCATTCTCCATCATGGAAAGAAAGAAATCATGAGACATCTTCAACACATTAATTAGAGCATTTTTCATCATAGCCAGATGATATGGTCTTCACGAGGGTACCTTACTAATAAATGCAAAAGAATTATGTTTGACTCTTTTTGAGTTATGATCATCAACCAAAATACACCTTTATTTCTTCTTCTGAAATCAATTTTAATCTAAAATACACAAATCATCCAAGGAATTTTCATTAAAAATTATCGCCCTTTATTAGGAAAAGATAATAACACTCCATATATCAAAGAGAAAACAAAACAAAAATCATAAAACCCCTAAATCTCTATAAAATAGAGTATAAAAAATTATTAATACATATTCACAAGAAAGAAGAGATGGGACAGAAAGATAAAGAAAAATAAAGGAATGAAAACCTAACCCTAGGTTAGTGAGTATGTGGACTATATTACAAAGGATCCTTCCTTTTTAATATCTCTTATTAAATTATGACAATTTTCACCATAATGGTAAATAAGAGTAATGACTATTGTACCACTTTGGTATAAATCATACTTAGGTAATTTTCAAATAAAATGAGATAGATTTTCTTAACTTTCTTTAAATGCTTTTCAATTGATTTTTCTTCCCTTACAAAATCATCTATGTACCATTAAACTCTAAATAGAGAATTGATATTACCCTAACTGAATGGGTTACTCCCACCCCTCTTGATAAGGCCTAGTTTGGACCATGGATCAAGCCCACTAAACTTATTATAGGTCTGAATTGGGTGTGATTGGGCTAATAGTTTAACTGTCAACTTAGTTAGGCCTATATATGCAGCTCTTTAGCACATCACTAACTATCTTCTTCAAGAAGTATCATTATCTTCTGTAAACACTATTCTATTTAGAAAGTATCATACAAGTGAGGAAACATCATCCATTATAAGAAGTATGCTCATTCTTGCCCAAATAGTCCATCTTAGTCTCTCTATAAATGCCTTTTAGTAAGGTAACTTATTCTTTTTTTCTTACATTATTACTCTTATTTATGACCTAGGCTTCAAAGTGGACATTCAACATAGTGTTGGATTCCTTCTCACCCTTTCTTCTATTATAGGCCTCATCCAAAAAAGATCCCATATAACTCATCTTAGTACCACTAGATTCATAATTTAGTATGATGAGCATAAACCAAGCTAGTAGTTCTTCATTCCCAAGTCATGGCCTCTCCCAATGTTAACCTTAAAAACTAATGACCATAAGGGAACTCAGAGGTGTTAGGACTTGAAGGCACCCCCATCATAAGCCACCCATCACTTCCCTACTCAACCAACAACATAGAAAGACAAGCTTTAAGTAGTGCAACTAACGTACAATCACAAGATCATTGAACCAATTTCCATCTAACAATTGTTTATGAAGAGTTTATAATGGTGTTATGAGAACTCAAACAATTCTTTATGCAAAATAAAAAACATATCATGCCATAGACGCTTTTAATAGCCCTTGTCTAAATAAAAGCTCTTTTTTTCTAGATCACTCAAACTGGGTATGAGGATAACCACCTTAATAACTAGTTTGAGAAGAATTCAAAAAATAAGGTCAGCCCGATGCCATGAGATACTTGATGAGATAGAGGAATCCTCCTTCAGATCCATTAATAATTAATTTGTTTATTTACATAGTTTTTTCTTAGCTGATGAAGCCTTTTGAATGAAAATAATGGACATAATCAAGTACAATGTAAGGGATATTTATCGCTGGATTATCATATTTATGACCATAAACCTTAATCACAGGAAATAAGGAACGAACGTGTGCTAGGAAATTCAAGCTCCCCAACATCAACAATTATGATGATTCAACTAATCCATGAAATCTCTTACACAAGTTTTAATCCAAACTTGAACTTCTTAATTGCTTGAATGCCTTACTGTGTAAGATTTTTTTCATTTTATTCTAGAAGGCATTAATTAGGAGTGGTATCAGGACCTTGCTTACCTTTTAGTCTGAAAATTCATATAATTATCCCAGCTGTTTACAACTAGGTTAATCTTTTCCATCCCTCAAATCAAGATCTCATTTGACCTATATAAGGTGGTGTAAGCACCTCAATTTCGTAGTTGTATTTGAATAAGTGAAATTTTACTTGTGACTCTTAACTTTTGTCAACCATTTGGGAGTCGAGAGGATAATGGTCATACATTTGTACTATCCTAAGTTGTGGCACATGCTTAGGATCATCGAGGGATCCTTTAGAAGCCTTTATTGATGATCAAATGGTCAATAAGGGATGAAGGTGGAGTAATGTTTTGGTATCACCTCTAAGTCAAAATTTTGTCAGCATCTAAATTTGGTTGGGATAAATTTCTAGGCAAAGAAAAATTCTAAGTCTATAAGTTAATTAAAAGGCTTAATAAGTTAATTAGAAGGCTTAATCCATCTTTATCCAATTAAAGATAGGGGTTCGTGAATTGGGTATGGTGTGGGAAAAGGTTAGGGACCCCCAAACTGCTTGAATTTAGGGATTTGACCTTCAGGCATATTTGATTCAATTCTAACCATATTATTAATTAGTCCAATTTAACTGTCTTAATGCGTCCATCCATCTCATCTCAAATCAATCATGTCATTAATACATTATAAGCAATCGCTATGGGAAGGAGAGGTAAACATGTGATTTCAAATGGGAATGCGTTAACATCAATATATATGCAATATACAAAATAAATACATCTCATCTTGTCAAAAGAAAACACTTGTTAGTGTCATATCAAAACCAAAGTAATGAGCTAAATTATCCTAAAAAAATCTAATAGTGCCCTTAACTATAACAAATGCCTCCCATTGCATCCATGGGTCACACATTTATCAAACTCCATGTTAAGGGACTAGGCATGCATTTGTGTCCATTATTCATACATACATAATTAAGTAACAAGCTAAACATAAATAAAGTGGGATATGAATAATATTAATGCATGATGTATGGGAACCATGGAATGCCTATGGTTTAAGTTACCAATTTGGATTCATTGGATCGCTAGATCCTAATCCATAAATGCTCCAAAAGACCTTCATGTGTTAAGAGGATCCGCTAAACATCTTTAGCCATTGATGAGGGCTAAGGTGTTATGAAATGTAGAGAAACATTCTCCTCATTAACCATGAATATACATATGATTAACCAATAACAAAAGAGCATGAAATGGAGTGTCCTAGGGCTACAAGCCCTCTCCTCATTTACCATATTGTCACCAAGATAAGTAGAGGAGGAAGTGAACAAGCTAGGTAGTTAATCACTCCTCCCTTCATGGTGGAAAGGCAAAGAAAACACACATTCCATAAAATGAAATGAACAACCCTTAAAATAAAAGTGGAATCATAAGGTCATGGGGGATAAAATCCCTTCTCTTAATCATATTCCTAATGGTATATATATAACAAAATAGAAATGTTAAAGAAATAACATCATAAAAGATATCAAGATCATCAAAACACACTTTTCTTGATCCTTACTCTTCTCAATAAAGGAAAATGGATCATGGGTTTTAAGACTTTTCCATTTCCATTGTTGGAGATAAAAAAGACAATTAACGCTAAACCCAAAGAAAAAATAAAGAAAGAAGAAGAAGGAAAAAAAATCCATTAACTACAGTATAAGTTAGTTATATTGATCGGTTGGTGGTTTGGACAACTTAGCTAGTGGTCTGTATAGACTATAAAGAAGTCTATACAGACCTCTGACACTACAACTTTTGAAAAAAATGGAAGAAATAGACGAAAAGAAGAAGAAAAAGAAAGCTATAGTCTTGGATGCCCTTCTGGTGTGCCTTACCCTTAGAGGCACTTAAATGGTCAAAGATCCTCTAATATGCTAGGGAATAATGCAAAATCAAGTCATAATTCCTTAGTTTATAACTTGAAATTTTGGTTTGAGAGTTTGATTTTCTACATAAATGAGCTATTTTTTAAGTTTTAGTAGTGAATTTTGATCGAGTGGCATCAGATTTTCCAAGCCTCCTCATATCCCTTAATTGGAGAGGTATTTTTAAATGTGAGAAAGGTGCACTTGAGCCAAATGCCTTAAGTATCACTTAATCCTTTACCTTAAGTAGATAGGATCAAAGGAATCTTTTAGAGAATTAGGGTTTCAAGTTGTCTATACAATCAGGAGGTTAGTTATATAGACATGGTTGGTTGTATAACTAATTAAGAGTTAAAAATCAACTGTTCCGTAAGATTCTTTCTATTATGGTTTGAGGCTTGTTTGTAAAACTAAGTATTTTGCTATACATCAAATTGAGTTTATTGAACAAGCAAAGGTTCAAGGTTTGGTTGGGTTAGAAGTTTGGGTTTAATTCAAGGCTTTTTCCAAGCTTTGTTCCTTTCTTTTGCAATGTTTCTCCATATTCTTTGGGGATGATATTAGTTGTTTCTCATAATTAGGCCTGCATCCTAAGACTCAAAATCCAATGCTTACAGTTTTTCTCCTACTTTGTGGGGCTTAAAAAAGATAAAAATGATCATTAAATACGACACAACAAAGCATCACTGTAAATGTAAATACTAAGAAAACACTACCAAAGGATACAACTTTCTAAGTAGCTCTTCGAGTAGGTATTAAGGTCCTTGGTAGCTTTCTAGGAGGTATTCAAGATCTCTAGCAGCTTTCTTGCAAGTACATATGTCAAAAGTTTACTTCTAGCAGCTCTCGAGTTTAATTGTGTTTTAATGATATTTTGGCACTTTGATAAGCTTTCTTGATGCTTCCTTATCTTGATTTTGGAGTATGTATGGGTGTTTTGATCATTTTGTAGAATCTAGCAAAATGGGTTTTGCTCTTGGGTTTCCTAGTTTTTTCCTCTCCTCTTCTTTCTCTTTTTTTCTTTCTTTCTTTCATCCTCTTTTCTTTTTAGGCTTGCTTTTGTGGTAAGTATAGACAAAGGCTTGTCTATATAGCTAATTCACTAAAAAATGTAGAAGGGTTCCAGGAAAATGGGGCACAAAAGGGGTATTAGTTATTTGTGTAGACAATGGGTTGTCTATATTGACAACTACCAATATATAT